>MU249730.1:170838-198338 GCA_018977245.1 Lethenteron camtschaticum | reverse complement strand
GAGGGGGGGCTGACTTTTTGTGACGCCGCGTGACGAAGGGGGGGGGGTCAAAAATCGTCCAATATCGCGTGACGTCATTTATGGACGACCCTAGGGACCCATAGAGGGACATTAAAAGGACACAGTGAACCCATAGAGACCCATAGAGACACACAGAGACACACAGAGACTCAGAGAGACACATAGAGACCCATAGAGACCCATAGAGACCCACAGCGACTCATAGAAATGGTCACTTCCGAGTGGCTTACAAGGCACAGCAATATTCCAGCGCAATTTGCGCTGGGGAAATAAAGTTTTCAAAAGTCAAAAGTCTCTGTCTCTCTCTGTCTCTCTCTGTCTCTCTCTCTGTCTCTCTCTGTCTGTCTCTCTCTGTCTGTCTCTGTCTCTCTCTGTCTCTCTCTCTGTCTCTCTCTCTGTCTCTGTCTCTGTCTCTCTCTCTGCTCTCTGTAGCTCTTTGTGTCNCTCTCTGTCTCTCTGTCTCTGTCTCTCTCCTCNGTCTCTCTCTGTCTCTCTCTCTGTCTGTGTCTCTGTGTCTCTCTCTCTCTGTATCTCTGTCTCTCTGTCTCTCTCTGTCTCTCTCTGTCTCTCTCTCTGTCTCTCTGTCTCTCTCTCTCTGTCCGGACCCAGCCACGGCCGCACCGGCACGAGCAGAGGAGCGACTGCGGGCCACCGTCGCGCCTGAGGGCGCAGCGCACCCGAGGGGACCGCCCCGTCGCTCGGCGGGGCGACGACCACGGATCCTGCGGACGAGGCGCGCCCCGAGCAGGGTGAGACCCCGGCTCCTTGCGGCGCAATGGAAGAGATGGCGGGCACGCCCGAGGGGACGACGACGTTCTACCCGCCTCGACGTGCGACGGGGAGGGGCCGCGGATGCAGCAGAAGGAGAGCGCCCCGAGCCTGGCGAGACCCCGGTTCCGCCCGGGTCGTCGGAGGAAGTGACGGCCGGAGTACGCGCCGACACACACGGGGACTCTGACGACGAGAGCAGTCGGGGTCCGACGCCGACGACGAAGGAGCCAGTGAAATGTTTTTTCGGGAGTAGGAGGGGAGCGGGAGTACACACCCGAAAGCGTCCAAAGCTTCCTCCAATCGTCCTTCAGGAAGCGTAAGTCAGGGTCCAAGCGACCTTCCCCGATGAAATGGGCTTCCTGAACACCGCACAAAATATACAACGGGACCCCAATAAATGCGGCTTCAGCCAGCAGGAATGCTACCGGTTGCAGAAGTTTGTACAAAAACTGAGGAAGGGGTGCACCCCCTTCCACAGTGACTACCGGTGGCACCACCCCCCCCCCTATTGCAATGGCGTCGGGCGTCCGCGTAGCGAGTCTGAATTGCAATAGCGCGAAGCGATGAGAGATGGAGACGAATGTGTCAATTTCTTGTCGACCAAAACGTCGAAGTGGCGCTCCTACAGGAACACACCTTGACGCCACGCTGCAGGCTCAACGACAACACCTCATGGGCGGCCGGTTCTTCTTTAGCCACGGGGAGGCCAACCGGGGGGGTCGCGATTGTGTGCGGCAAAAAATTCACTCCTGACCATGTGACCTTTAGGGAGATAGTGAAGGGACACCTGATTACGGCCGAGTTTGTGCTCGGCGACGTCAGGCTGCGGGTAGTCAACGTGTATGCACCGAGTGCGAGCGCGAGAGGGGGCTTTTTCTCGGGCGCGCTGAGGGACACCCTGGAGGAAGCCGACTTGGACGAGGTGCCCACGATCGTCGGGGGTGATTTTAATTGCACCCTCGACCCGACTCTCGACCGTAATGGCGCCGAGCCTCACCCGGAGACTGCGCAGGCGTTGGCTGACATAGTGCGGAGGCTAAACCTAATCGACACGTGGCGCCTGCAACATCCGGCCCAACGGCAATATACGTGGTGCCGGTGTGGTGCACAAGGGCGGATCAGCCTCGCACGGCTGGACCGACTCTACGTGAATGCCGACGGCTAACCTGCTTGGCGAGAGCAGGGTGGTCCCGTCCGGTTTTTCCGACCACCACCTGGTGTCGGTGCGCTTGCGTCTCCCCCTTCTTGGGCACCACAGACCCTACTGGCGTTTTAACCTGCAACTCTTAGACAATGCGGACTTCCAGAGAGCTTTCAAGGCCTTCTGGAAGGGGTGGACAAAAGCAATTTTGACACGCTCCAGCAATGGTGGGACAATGGCAAGGTACAGATAGGCTCACTATGCCAGCGTTTTATGAGCCAGCACGCAGCAGCTAGGCGGGAACGGGAAGAGCGGTTACGGGATGAGCTGCTGGCGCTGGAAGCAGACCTGGGCTCACCCCAAACTTGCAGATTACCGCACGCTCTTGGAGCAGCAATGGCTGGTGAGGTCTGTGTCGGACCAGGAAGCCTATAAGGCCTTTGCCACTCAAAAATGCAACATCTGTTAAAGATGGATGCGCCTACCAAAAACAGCCAGTCACCAAAAACATTATTTCCAGCATGCAGGCACCGACTGGTGAAGTCCACACGAGCGACGAGGGCATCGCTAGGGTCGTTAGGGTTTTTATCAAGACTGTTTACCGCATAAAGCATCCAGGGGAGGCTCTTGGGGAATTGTTGGAGGGTGTGCCTAACTGACCCCTCCCGAGATGGAACAGCTAGAAGGGCTGATTACCCTCCAGGAACTGGAGGCTGCGGGAGAGGCCTAGCTACGGGAAGGCGCCTGGGATCGATGGCCTCCCAGCCGAGTTCTTCAAAGCTTTTTGGGGTGAGCTCGGCCCTTCCCTGGTAGAGGTGCTGAATGCGAGTCTGCTAAAGGGGAGTTGCCACAGAGTTGCAGGAGAGCAGTGGTCCCCCAAGAAGGGGGCTTGCGCCTCGTAGCGAACTGGCGGCCGGTGTCCGTGTTATGCACGGACTATAAGATCGTCGCAAAGGCATTGGTTAACCGGTTGAAGGGCGCGGCGGGGAGGATCATCCAGCCGGAACAGACATGCTGTATCCCGGGGCGGTCTATCCATGATAACATCGGGGTGTCAGAACGTGACGACCTGGCAGAACCCACGGATGGACACCGGCCTCCTTTTTCTCGATCAAGAGAAGACCGAGTCAGCCACGAATACATGTATGAGGTGCTACGGTCTTTTGGGTTTGGCCAGGATTTATAGCGTACGTGAGGCTCCTCTACACGAACGTGTCCAGCCTCCTCAAGCTAAATAATCGGCTCCGTGCCCCCTGGTCGTTACGAGGGGTGTTAGGCAGGGATGCCCACTTCGGGGCTGCTCTATGCGCTCTGCATCGAGCCGCTATTATTAACACTGAACCGGACCCTGTCGGGTTTCCGAATCCCTGGGACGGAAAATGCCGCGGTAAAGGTTCGCGTATGCGGACGACGTGTGCGCGGTGGTCAATGACGCGAGAGACGTGGCGGCAGTGCACAGGGCGGTCGGCCTCTACGAGAGCGCCTCCTCCGCAAAGGTGAACTGGCCAAAGTGCCAGGCGCTGTGTCTGGGGCCGCGGGGACGATGCGCGCCGTGACGCTCCCAGGGGGGTGGAGTGGGGCACGGAGGGCACCAATTACCTGGGGTGTACCTGGGTAACCCGGCCACTGTGGCCAAGAATTGGAGGATGTGGCGGAGAAGATTGGAGGGAGGTTACAGGCGTGGGCCCGTTTCGCTCCGCAAATGTCGTACAGGGGACGGGTCCTCGTCGTTAACAACCTGGCGGCGGCCATGCTGTGGCATAAGGCCAGAGTCCTCCACCCCCAGACTGGCTGTTGACGAAAGTACAGAGGGCCTTCACCGCCTTCGTCTGGCACGGAAGGCACTGGCAGAGGCCGGGGGTCCTCTGTTTGCCAGTGAGGAGGGAGGCCAGGGCCTAGTGAGCGTCGCCAGCAGGGTGATGGCGTTCAGGGTCCTGGACATAAGGCGCCTGCTGTACGAGCCGGAGGAGCAGCCCTGGAAGGCCCTGGCCCTCGGTTTGCTGAAACAGGCCGGAAGGCTTGGGTACGGCCGCGAGCTCTTCCTGACGGACCTGGGGCTGGTAGACCAGTCGCCGCTGCCAAGGTATTATCGCAGCCTGCTAGATGCTTGGCGTAGTCTTGAATGGGAAAGGGCGCCCGCGGACTATGATGCGAACCTTTTTCTGCAGGAGCCGCTTTTCGCTAACGACCTCTTCCAGGGCCTGAAGGGGGAACGCACCCTGGCGCGCGGTTTGTTGCCGGAGGGGTGAGCAGGGTCAGCGACCTGGTGGACCCTAGCCGGCGAAGGTGGAGACCGGCTATGGAAATCTCAGAAGCGGCCGGGCTGCGCTCCATGCTCGCCGGGACCAAACTGTTGCGGGAAGTCCTGCGGGCGACGAAGAGGCTCGAGTGGGGCTGGGAGAGTCGGGCGACAGGGAGGGACCCTCCTTCCCCCAGCTGACCTTCTCCTGTGCCGTCCCCTCTGATCGCGAGGACCGGGGAAAATTATTAAACATGGAGAACAGCAGGAGTGTCTCGCTGGCGGAAGTCAGCAAGAAAAAGCTCTACACCGCCGGCGTAAAGGCACTGCACTACCGGGACTTGGAGGAGCTGCCAGACACGAAATGGAGGGGATATTTCTCTGAGCTGACGGACGCTACCCCCAGTGGCGTGATATGTACCGGCCCCCACTGCCAAAAGATGTGGCGACCTCCAATGGAGAGTAGCGCACTGGACTGTACCGTCGGCGGTGTGGGTCAGCCGAGCCGTGCCGGGAGCTCCGGACACATGTGCATTTTGCGGACTGAGGGAGGACCTGGCCCACCAGTTCCTCAAATGCAAAAGGCTCGCCCCGCTGTTCAGTTTCCTGGCGGAGGTGTTCGGGAGACTGGGCACCCCGTTTTGCGAGAGCGGCTTTGTGTACGGAGTGACCGGGACGGGGGCGACAAGCAGCACGTCGCGAACTTTGTGTGCGCCCAGGCCAAACTGGCGATCTATACGACCCGGAAGCGGAGGCTGGAAGGCGGCAGCGGTGGCTGTGGAGTGCTGGCGATGGTGCAGGCCCTCATAAAGGCGCGGCTCGAGTTGGAGTTCGCCTATTACGGTCATGCCGAGGGGAGAGTGACTTTCTGAAGAAATGGGGTGCGCCAAGGACGCTCTGTGTACAGTTGTGCAGAATGCACTAATCTACACGTTTTGACCCTCCCNCCCCCCCCCCCGTTTTCTTGTCCAGTCGTGCGGACTGACGCCGCTGTTGCTTTGTGGTGATTGTCACTGACACTGAACGAATTTAATTTGTCACTGGTTGCAGAAATGGTCGCTTCCGAGTGGCTTACAAGGCACAGCAATATTCCAGCGCAATTTGCGCTGGGGAAATAAAGTTTTCAAAGTCAAAAAGTCTCTCTCTCTCCCTCTCTCTCTCTGTCTCTCTGTCTCTGTCTCTCTCTCTCTGTCTCTCTCTCTCTGCTCTGTGTGTCTCTCTCTCTCTGTCTCCTCTCTCTGTCTGTCTCTCTCNGTCTCTCTCTCTCTCTCTCCTCTGTCTCTCCTCTCTCTCTCTCTCTGTCTCTCTCTCTCTCTCTCTGTCTCTCCTCCTCTCTGTACCTCTCTCTCTNCTCTGTCCTCTCTGCTCTCTTACTCTCNCTCTCTGGCTCTCTCTCTCTCTCTTCCTATCTCTGTCTCTCTCTCTCTCTCTTCTCTCTCTGTCTCTCTCTGTCTCTCTCTCTGTCTTTCTCTCTGTCTCTCTGTCTCTCCGTGACCAGTTGCAGACATCGACAAAGACACAGATCCCCCGTATGAATGTCGATCTAAAGCTTTCGTGACTGCAGGGATTCATACGCATTGGTTCTTTCGGTAAAGTCACGTAGAAGGGAAATAATAAGATAACAATAAAAATAAAACCATAATAAAATAAAATTCTCACGACGTTTCGGCCACCGACGCAAGCAGCCGTCCTCGGGTGAAGAAACACAGAGAGCTGTCGGAAAGACAACGTCTTAATGGACACATCTCATCTTGGCAGCGGATTTTAAGCCGGGCGGGAGTAGGAGAGCGCCTTGGCAAAGCAGTTGACACATCATGTTTAATTTTTATCATTTTATTATTTCCCTTCTACGTGACTTTACCGACAGAACCAAGAATATGAATCTTTAGCAGACTGATAATTGTTTTTTTACCCTTTTATCTGGCAACAAAACTGACACCTTTTTTTACAAGGAGTCATGTTTGCATTGACCACAATCCCTGCAGCCATAATGCAAACAAAAACACAACTCTGATCATGTGCACTGTCCTTGAAGTTGATTGGTCCACACCCGAGACAGCTTTCCTTAGAGCCCAGTCTCACATGGGTTGGACCAGATGACGCCAAAAGGCGCACAACTCAAAGACAATGCACCATCAGAGTATGAGAGCTCGGGGTAAGCATGCACACCATTGGAACCTCATAGCAGACTGTTTGGGCAAGTGCTGTTAGCGAGCAGTACCTATGAAGGCCGCAACCACGCCCGCCGCCTTTGTCTCCCTTGCGGTGATGTCTACACACTTTGAGGCCGAGTTGACCTAGAGGGTGACCCGGGACCGGTTCGAATAATCGTTTGTTAGTGGCCGTGAGCGGGAATCGAACTCGGGTCGCCGGGTTCGTAGCGCAGCGTGGCGCTAACCGCTGCACCACCGCTCCCCCCGGCAGTGCGGATCTTTATGCAACTCCCCAAAACCAATATTGGTAAAATTGACGTTTCATTTTGGTTCTGTCGGTAAAGTCACGTAGATAGAAAAAAAATATGAAATTATATTTTTTAAATTAAAAATAAAAGCTAAAAAAATAGGCGCCTGAAAGACCGTTTGTGTTGCGATCGAAACATCGGTTTTTTATGCTTTTATTTTTAAATTATTTTTTTGAAATTATTTTATTATTTTAAATTTATTTTTGATATTTTTTTATTTTTTATTTTCTATTGACGTGACTTTACCGAAAGAACCAACAATATGAATTCCTGCGGTCACTAAAGTTTCCGGTCAAAATTTCANGAGTGAAGATAAGAAAATGGATTTTGTTAATGAACAAAGCAAGAGCGTGTAATGAAAGGATGTATCGATCTTGTTTCATTACTAAAGTCCATACGAAACCAAACTGGATGACCCGGAGAAAAATCCACGCGACCACGGGAGATAGACAGAGAGAGACCCAGACTCCGAATATACAGCAGCAGCAGGCATCGTCAGAGTCGGGATCGAACCGACGACCTCGTGTGTATCAGGCGAGGTAGTTAACATCTCCTAGTCACCGTGATGATGATGAGAGAGAGAGACGCAGGCTCCAAATATACAGCAGCAGCAGGCATCGTCAGGGTCAGGATCAAACCCACGACCTCCTGTGTACCAGGCGAGGTTGTCAACATCTCCTAGCCACCGTGATGATGATGATGAGAGAGACACACAAACTCCAAATATACAGCAGGCATCGTCAGAGTCGGGATCGAACCCACGACTTCCTGTAGACCAGGCGAGGTAGTTAACATCTCCTCACCGTGATGATGATGATGATGAGAGATAGAGGCACGCAAACTCCAAGTATACAGCAGCAGGCATCGTCAGAGTCGGGATTGAACCCACGACCTCCTGTATACCAGGCGAGGTAGTTAACATCTCCTCACCGTGATGATGAGAGAGAGAGAGACACGCAAACTCCAAGTATACAGCAGCAGGCATCGTCATGGTCAGGATTGAACCCACGACCTCCTGTGTACCAGGCGAGGTAGTCAACATCTCCTAACCACCGTGATGATGATGAGAGATAGAGACACGCAATCTCCAAGTATACAACAGGCATCGTCAGGGTCAGGATCGAACCCACGACCTCCTGTGTACCGGGCGAGGTTGTCAACATCTCCTCACCGTGATGATGACGATGAGAGAGACACACAAACTCCAAATATACAGCAGGCATCGTCAGAGTCGGGATCGAACCCACGACCACCTGTATACCATTCGAGGTAGTTAACATCTCCTCACCGTGATGATGATGAGAGAGAGAGACACACACAAATCCAAATATACAGCAGCAGGCATCGTCAGAGTCAGGATTGAACCCACGACCTCCTGTGTACCAGGCGAGGTAGTCAACATCTCCTCACCGTGATGATGATGATGAGAAAGAGACACACAGACTCCAAGTATACAGCAGCAGGCATCGTCAGGGTCGGGATTGAACCCACGACCTCCTGTGTACCAGACGAGGTAGTCAACATCTCCTCACCGTGATGATGATGAGAGAGAGATAGAGACACGCAAACTCCAAGTACACAGCAGGCATCGTCAGGGTCAGGATTGAACCCACGACCTCATGTAACCAGGCGAGGTAGTCAACATCTCCTAGTCACCGTGATGATGATGATGAGAGAGACACGCAAACTCCAAGTTTCCAGCAGCAGGCATCGTCAGGGTCAGGATTGAACCCACGACCTCCTGTATATCAGGCGAGGTAGTCAACATCTCCTAGCCGCCGCGGTGCCAAATACAGCACCTTCCCCCGTGGCTTCCGTGTCGATTGCACTGCAGCTAACATCGGATTAAAACTAAATATACCCATATAAAACGCGAGGAACGTAAAAAAAAAACCTGTTCCTATGAATTGTTAATGCGTTTCATTTAATTATTCAAGATGAACTGCGCAATCAAACGGGGATGGATTTGCATATTTAGGAAATGCGTGAGTTTGTGGGTCTCTAAGCGAGGCTATGGGTCACTGAGTCTATTGGCCTCTGTGTGAGTCTATGGATCTCTGTGTGAGTTTATGGGTCTCGGAGTCGATGCGTCTCTGTGTGAGTTTATGGGTTTCTACTTGAATCTATGAGTCTCTACTTGAGCCCATGGATATCTCTGTGTGATCTACACTATGGGAACCTCATTTGCCAGTAAAAATATGATAATTGTTTTTTTACCCTTTTATCTGGCAACAAAACTGACACCTTTTTACAAGGAGTCATGTTTGCATAGACCACAATACCTGCAGTCACATGGGTTTGTCGTCATCTGGTCCAACCCATGTGAGACTAGGCTCTAAGGAAAGCTGTCTCGGGTGTGGACCAATCAATTTCAAGGACAGTGCACATTATCAGAGTTATGTTTTTTTGTTTGTATTATGACTGCAGGTATTGCGGTCTATGCAAACATGACTCCTTGTAAAAAGGTGTCAGTTTTGTTGCCAGATAGAAGGGTAAAAAACAATTATCATCTCTGTGTGAGTTTATGAGTCTCTATGTAAGCCTTGGGTCTCTTTGTGAATCTATGCGGTTTCTGTGTAAGTTTATGGGTCTCAACGTGAGTCTATGGATCTCTGTGTGAGTCTATCGGTCTGGATGTGAGTCTATGGGTGTGTGTGAGTCTATCGGTCTCTGTGTGAATCTATGGGTCTCTATGTAAATGTGTGGGTTACGATGTTAAGTCTATGGGTCTCCCTCATACAATGTGGAGGTGTCGTAAGGGTCGCGATCGAACCCACGACTTCCTGTATACCAGGCTATACACTACACTATACACTACACTATACACTACACTATACACTACTATACACTACACTATACACTACACACTATACACCACACTATACACTACTATACACTACACTATACACTACACTATACACTACACTATACACTACACTATACGCTACACTATACACCACACTATACACTACACTATACACTACACTATACACTACACTATGCACTACACTATACACTACACTATACACAACACTATACACCACACTATACACTACACCATACACTACACTATACACTACACTATACACTACACGATACACTACACTATACACTACACTATACACTACACTATACACTACACGATACACTACACTATACGCTACACTATACACTACACTATACACTTCACTATATATTACACTATATACCACACTATACACTACACTATATTATACACTACACTATACGCTACACTATACACTAGTGCTGTACTAGGATACTACACTATACGTTACACTATACACTACACTATACACTACACTATATACTACACACTACACTATACACTACACTATATACTACACACTACACTATACACTACACTATACACTACACTATACACTACACTATACACTATATACTACACACTACACTATACACTACACTACACTATACACTACACTATATACTACACACTACACTATACACTACACTATACACTACATTATACACTATACTAGCCGGCCGGGTACGGGTACGGGTAGCCGTTTGCGACCCTGGTGCGGCCGGGTACGGGTAGGCCGTGAGTCACTGGCAAGTCACCGTTTGTCACTCATTTCGGGTAGGGTACGGGTACGGGTAGGGAACGGGTACCCGTACCCGGCCGGGTACGGGTACCCATTTGCGACCCTGATGCGGCCGGGTACGGGTACGGGTAAAGAATCAAAACCCGTTTGCGACCTCTGCCCCCCACTCATTACCCCCCCACCCCAACCCCCAACAGAGGCAATGCTCCGTCTTTGCCCGAGCGTGAGAGTCGGAGTGGATCAAGGCTCTGTGCTCATCGTCGGGCGTGCGTCAAAGTAATTCCGTTTCGTAAGTGCCTCTAAGCGCGTGCGCGACGCCAGATTTGTGCTGATACAATGCAGTTTTATCGCCGCGACTGTCAATAGCTCTCTCGCTCTCTCGCTCTCTCTCTCGCTTCCCACTGGTTCTTCCTTCGGGAGTTCTAAATGCTAAATAAACCCTTGCACTCGCTCTCTCGCTCTCTCTCTCTCTCCCTTCCCACCGGCTCAACCTTTGGGAATTTAAAATGCTAAACAAAACCCCTCGCTCTTCTTCTTGGTTCTTTCGGTAAAGTCACGTAGAAGGGAAGTAATAAAATAATAAGAATAAAAGATAATAAAATAATTCTCACGACGTTTCGGCTGCTTGCGTTGTGGCCGAAACGTCGTGAGAATTATTTCATTATGTTTTATATTGATTATTTTATCACTTCCCTTCTACGTGACTTTACCGAAAGAACCAAGAAGATGAATCCCTGCAGTCACGAAAGCTTTAAATCGAAATTTTATGATGTTTTATTTTTATTATTTTATTATTTCCCTTCTACGTGACTTTACCGAAAGAACCAAGGAGATGAATCCCTGCAGTCACGAAAGCTTTAAATCGAAATTTTATGATGTTTTATTTTTATTATTTTATTATTTCCCTTCTACGTGACTTTACCGAAAGAACCAAGAAGATGAATCCCTGCAGTCACGAAAGCTTTAAATCGAAATTTTATTGTTTTATTTTTATTATTTTATTATTTCCCTTCTACGTGACTTTACCGAAAGAACCAAGAAGATGAATCCCTGCAGTTACGAAAGCTTTAAATTGAAATTTTATGATGTTTTATTTTTATTATTTTATCATTTCCCTTCTACGTGACTTTACCGAAAGAACCAAGAAGATGAATCCCTGCAGTCACGAAAGCTTTAAATCAAAATTTTTATTATGTTTTATTTTATTATTTCATCATTTCCCTTCGTGTTTACAAAGAACCAAGAAGATGAATCCCTGCAGACGAAGAAATGACCCTCGTCTGTTTCTCACGTCCCGCTCGCTCTCTCTCTCTCTGGCTTAGATCAAACAGATTGCTATGCGATGTTGGGGCAGTGCTAGTTACGGTANCACACCAATGAAGGCTATCGTCTGTGGCACACTTGGGGGTTGGGTGGCCAGCAACAGGCCGGCCGCCTTTGTTCCCCAGTTGGTGTGCTTTACAGGCACCGGTACTCATTTGAGGCTGAGTCAAACTAGGGAGGTCCAGATAAAGAGAGTCGAACTCCTCATACGCTCCCGTTGCACACATACCTACGCACAAAGACAAAGATCACCCGTATAGCCTTAGCGACTGTTGGGGCAAGTGCTGTTAATGAGCAGCAATGAAGGCCAGAACGGCACGCGAGGGGTGGGTGGCCAGCACCACGCTCCATATAGACACACACACACACTCCCATACATATGAAGTACTCTTGAAGACGCGTGGACAACGTGGTAAGGCACACGTATTTATTTGCACAATGTCTTACAGCACTGGAGGGATGTATCGGCCCCCTCACCCGTACAACTGGGAATTCACCCCTAGCTAGCCTTCCTAGCCGAGTCCTCCGCTAACGGGCTAGGGGAGGCTGTCTGGCCCGACACTGGTCAGTCGGGCTACGGTACCCGGAATCCCAGAGGTCTGACTCTGGTTCCGGGACCACGCCACTGGCTCCAGCCTGCACTGCCCTTACAAGGGCGGCGTCCCAGGGGGAGTCCAGGGCCTATCTGGCCGGTCTTCTGTCTTCCCTTAACTACACTAAGACTGAGCCCCGAGCTCTCTGGCTCATCCCTTTTTATACCCCCTAGAGGATCGAAACCCCCTCACGCCGTCCAGTGCGGACGTCGTTGCGGGCACCACCCCGTGTGCTCACGGAGTCCCCGCCCACTGTGTTTGTTATCCGTTAGCCCTATGCAAACAGCCCTACACAAACAGCCCCTCTGTAACAGCCCTACATCACCCCCCCTGTACAGCTCGCAGCCGTCCCGGCTGCAACAACTTTAATAAAGGTTATTTAACCCCTGGATCCCCGCGTGTGCCTTAAAAAAAACTTTTTAACGCTAACATGAAGGAACAACAGCAACAACGACAACAACAACAACAAAACCCACAACCCCGAAGGGAACAATCCGACGCACCCCCCTGAATAAATACGAATACCGTAAGAGCGACGTATATATACAGGTTTAGCAGGGAACTCCCAGCACGCATGCAACACACAAAACAAAAAAAAATGTGGTAGGAGCTCCCCACCGACGCAGCACCACGCAACCGTACGTAAGAAAGAAGAGAAAAAAATGTTCGTCCAATGCATTATAAGAGTCTGCGCATTTTTGCGCGTGTCCTTGCTGCAGGCCCGTCACACGGGGCAATCCCGGGTGGCGAACCCGCCGGTGGCGGTTGTTCGTTTTGTATAGAGTCCGCGTCTGACGTCGCGAGACCCTCGGCGTCCCTCGCAGCAGTAGGTGGGTGCGAGCTCGTCAGTCCCGGTGCACCTGTGGGTGGGACAGCCGGCGATACGTCAGGCGAGGGCAGTGAGGACGGACCCTCTGAGTCGGCCGACCCCCACATGTTTGGCCATGCGTGTGTGGAGTGGGGCCTCGCACCGCAACGAATGGTTTTAGCCTCGAGGGTGCACAAACCACCGGCGCTTCCCCCATTTGATGCGAACACACTGAGGCCGCAGAACCTCGACCACCTCCACGGGCCCCTCCATGGCCGCGCCAGTTTAGGGATGTTGCGAGCGGTACCTGGGGGCAGTGCAGCCATGCTCTGTCCCCCGGCTTCCACTGCAGCACGTGCGCGCGACCCAGTCTGAGGCGCTCGTTAGCTTTTTGACGCTGTTCCGAATTTAACATGGCAGCATCCCGTGCCTCCGTCAATTTTTCAAGGTTAAATTTGACATGGTCAATTAATTTAGTTTTTCCAAGTGGTGTGGGGATCTGCAGCTGCGCCCGAACGGGTGGGTCAGGGTCGCGCCCATACATGAGGAAGAATGGCGAAAATCCCGTTGCAGCATGGGGGCCAATCTGTATGCTGCCAAGACCCCTTGGATTTTCAAGTCCCAATCCGTCTGTGAGTCCGAAACCTGCTGTGATAACATAGACGAGATGGTACGATGCAGACGCTCGACCATCCCGTCAGTTTGCGGGTGATAGGGGGAAGTACGAATCTTTTTCGTTCCTAGGAGCTCACAAACCTGTTGGAGGAGTTTTCCGGAAAAATTTCTACCCTGGTCGGTCAGCAGCCGTTCCGGGGCACCTTTGTCCATGACATAGCCTTGGACAAAGGCGTCGACGATGGCTGCTGCCGACTGATTGGCCAGGGGCCAGGCCATAGGCCAGCGCGTAAAATACTCGACCCGGTTAACAAGTATCTGTTTCCCCTAGGGTGGCGGGGAATGGGCCCAGAATATCCAGCGCGACAAGTTCGTTTACTCTGGAGACCCTGATAGACTGCAAGGGCGGGTTAGATTCTCGCGCTGGTGGTTTCCGCTGTGCACACCTCGGGCATGAAGCCAATAGATCAGGGACATCCCTTGTCATTCCTTGCCAAAAGAAATCACGCTGGAGCAAGGCGAGGGTCTTTTGGGTACCCAGGTGGAGGAGGCGCTCATGAGCAGCCCACACCACCCTACCCGTAAGCCCGAAGGGACCACCAGCCGGTGTCGGTGGGATTTCCCGTCTCAGTGCAACAGCAACCCGCGTGCATTTCCCATGCGTCGGCATCACCCGATCCCCGCCCTGCCTCCCCGGCGCGACGACGCAACGCGAGGAGGGAGGTATCCTCCATCTGGAGGCGCCCCTACTCCTGGATGTGCAAACCCAACAGGGAATCTTTCCCTTGTTGTTCAATGGAACTCAGAACAACTGTCCCGCCGTCGGCGGCAGCCGCAAGGCCCGGAACCGACCCGTCCCCTGCTGGTTTGCAACGTCCCGACCCCAGGAGGCACGCGCATTCCGAGGTGGTTGGCATGCGCGACAGAGCGTCCGCGTTGGTGTGGCGGACGCCCTTACGGTATGTGGTGTCAAAATCAAAATCCTGGAGGATCTCCAACCATCGGGACAATTGTCCCGATGGCTGTTGAACTCGCAGGGCGTACTGCAGTGCCGCATGATCTGTGCGGACGGTGAAACGCCGACCGTACAGATATGGGCGATACTGTTGGATGAAATAGACAATTGCCAACAGTTCTCTGCGGGTAACACAATATCTTTGCTCTGCTTGAGACAACACCCGACTGCCGTACGCAACCACCCGTTCGACGCCGTCAACCACCTGGGAAAGCACGCCCCCAATACCCGTGTTGCTCGCATCGGTGTCGAGCAGGAACGGCTTTGAAAAATCAGGGTAGATCAAGGGAGGAGCTTTTACCAAGGCGTCCCGAAGGGAGCAAAAAGCAGCATCCTCCTCTTGACCCCAGTGGAACCGGACCCCCTTAGATGTTAATGCGTGTAGGGGTTTGGCAATTGTTGCAAAGTCGGCGACGAACCGTCTGTAATATGACGCGAAGCCGACGAAACTCCTGACCTCTCCCACCGTGGTGGGAGTTGGCCAGGAGCTGACACACTGCGTTTTGGCGGGATCGGTAGCAATACCCGAGCGCCCTACGATGTGCCCCAAATAACGCACGGAATCGCGTAACAAATGACACTTTTGGGGTTTGAACTTCAAATTAGCAGCCCGCATCTTTAGGAAAACCGCCCGCAACCTCTGGAGATGTTCGTCAAAAGTTTTAGCGAAGACAATAACATCATCCAAATAAATCAGGCACGACTCCCATTGCAATCCAGCCAAAACCAATTCCATCAAACGTTGGAAGGTTGCCGGCGCTGAGTGTAAGCCCATCGGCAACCGGTTGAATTGGAACAGGCCGTGCGGTGTACGGAAAGCAGTTTTAGGTTTCGATTCATCATCCAGAGGAAGCTGCCAGAATCCCGAAGGTAAATCCAGCGTGGAGAAGAATCGCGCTCCCGCCAAGGCGTCCAGCGATTCATCCATCCGTGGGAGCGGGTATGCGTCGGCAACCGAGATTTTGTTAAGGCGCCGAAAATCAACGCAAAACCGCAACGAGCCGTCCTGCTTTTTAACCAGGACGATCGGTGCTCCCCAAGGGCTGGTAGAGGGAGAAATGATGTCGGCGGCTAACATGTCATCCACAGCCAATTTGACATGGTCCTTTTCGGCGGGACTCAACCGAAACGGATTTTGGCGAATTGGCGCGCTGTCACCCGTGTCAATATGGTGACGCAGCAGATGAGTGCAACCCAAATCATATTTATTCCGACTAAAAACGTCGGAAAACTCCTGCAGTAGTGCTCTAAGCTGTTGGCGCTCTGAATTTGACAGGTCCGTCGATCCCGCACAAAGCGCGTCGAGCCACCCGTCATCGCTGTCCGAATGTGGGTGCAGTCGGGTGGCGGTGCCGACGTGATTCGCAACCGGTTCCTCGCAGGGCATTGGCGTCGCGTGCGCAAGCACCGTCCCTCGAGGAACCACAACAGGTTGCGATCCCACATTGAGGACCGCGATGAAAGGGTCCCCATCTCCCTCACAACGGTCAGGGCCGGGATCAATTGCGGTCCACTAACCCCGGCCCTAGACGGTCCCAACAAGATCCCGTGGGCCCCATACCCTCTGCGAAGGGCCGACGAAGTTTTAGAGGTACTAACATCTGAGCCCCCGGCGGCACACGAACGGTTTCAACGACGGACGCTGGTATGGTTACGAACGCCGTCCGAATCACCGAAGGGAGGGTAAAAACGCCATGCCCCGTCCCGACGGGAGCTCAATACATCCCTGGTCTATTAAAATACGGATCGGCATTTTTCCCAAGAAGTCTGTCCCCAGCAGGCACGGAACCGCCAGTGAGGAGGAGACAAAAATCGGGCCTGATAATTTGATATCCCCAATACAAATTTGCGCTCGAATTTGTCCAATAATACCAAGGGAGCCCCCATTCGCCGCATAGAATGGGACATTAACTGGTAGTAAGGGACGGCTTTGGACAGGCAAAATGTTGAAANTCAATTCGGAAATAATGGTCGCCGATGCCCCCGTGTCAACCAGGATGCGTACCTCAACCCCGTCAATAAGTCCCACGACGGCCGACGACCCTGACGATGCGGCCACAACGCGATGGGCCAACGCGGACCACTGCCCGGGCTCAATTCGAGTCCCCACAGTGGTACGCGCCGGCCCGTCGCGATGCAACGTCGTCCCCCCATTTGTTGCGATGCGAGAGTGTGCGACAGGTGTGTGTGTTGGCCAAACATGTGTGGTGTCGCGACTCGCCGGATCATGCTGATGGAGCTTGGGAGGAGGAGGAGGCCCGGCGTCCTGGCGAGGCGTCGTCCCACGCTGTCGGGGAGAGCGGCACCCCGAGGCGACATGGCCCCGGACGCCGCAGTTGAAGCAGCGCGGAAGCGGCGGCGGCGATGACGGACGGTCGAAGCGGCTCGACCCATCCCGGGCCGGCCGCGCTCCCGTCCCCTGCTGCCGACGATGGTTGACGGCGAAGACCTCCTCTGCCGGAAGGGTGGCTGCCGCCACCGCACGCCCAGCCGCTGCCCTGCTGGCCTTCCGCCGCTGCGACAGCAAGTTGGCGTGGAGGAGTCGCGCCGCTTGTAGAGAAGTCATTTCAGAATCCTCCTGTGCCACGACGGCGATGTCCAGGTCGTCTGCTAGCAGGAGGATCTTCTCAGTTACCATGGCGTCGACCCCGTCCTCGTCCATGCGAGGAAAGGCTGTCTTGGCCAACGCCAGGAGACTTGTTCTGAAAGCCAGCGGCGACTCCTTCGTGCCCCGCTGGCGGTCGTAGAACTGCTGCCTACACTCCGCGGAAGGCCCGTAGACTCCGGCCAGCAGCTGCAGCGCCATCGGCAGCGTAGAGCGCCTTTCCTTCGGCGCCGATGTTAGGGCGGCAAGCGCGTCGCCGTCGAGGAGCGCCGGCAGGGCGCTGAGAGCTTCAGCGTCTGTCCATTTTGCCATTTCTTGGTGGGCGAGGAAGCGTCTTTGGAAGCCGCCCCAGTCGCCCTCTGCGCCCACTTATTCTTTAAGCGGGGGCAGCCTTTGGTGCAGCGCAGCGGTTGCCGTGGAGTCCCGTGGGCTGCTGTCTCCCCGACTCGGCTGTGTCTCGGCGCGAACGGCAGATGGTATCGCCTGTCGCAGCCTTGATGACGCGCCCTCCTCCGTCGTTGATGCGGCAGCCCCAGCGCGGCCGATGTCGGACCCCAGGTTGAGGTTGGCCACGCCCCTGGCGGTCGCCGCGTCGATGGCGGGAAATTCAAAATTTGAATCTTCAAAAATGGCGGGAAGGCGCTCCGGACGCCGGCTCCCCTCGCCCCGCGGTGGACCACCAGCCCCCAGCCGTGTGATGTTTTCCAGCGTAGCGGCAGTGGCGTAGAGCAGTTCAGCCAGCCTCTCGTGAGCCAGCCTCAGGTCGTCTGTCCGCTGCTCCTCTTCATGGCGACGCTCCGGTAAGAACGCGTCCGGCCCCGGCTGCACGTTGTCTTGTTGAGCCATCTCGGGCTCGACAATTTCGGCGGCGTCTTCCGTTTGCTGTTCCCTGGCTCGAGCTGATTGGCGCGTGTCCATGTTCTTAGTTCTTCTGACGCCAGATGAAGTACTCTTGAAGACGCGTGGACAACGTGGTAAGGCACACGTATTTATTTGCACAATGTCTTACAGCACTGGAGGGATGTATCGGCCCCCTCACCCGTACAACTGGGAATTCACCCCTAGCTAGCCTTCCTAGCCGAGTCCTCCGCTAACGGGCTAGGGGAGGCTGTCTGGCCCGACACTGGTCAGTCGGGCTACGGTACCCGGAATCCCAGAGGTCTAACTCTGGTTCCGGGACCACGCCACTGGCTCCAGCCTGCACTGCCCTTACAAGGGCGGCGTCCCAGGGGGAGTCCAGGGCCTATCTGGCCGGTCTTCTGTCTTCCCTTAACTACACTAAGACTGAGCCCCGAGCTCTCTGGCTCATCCCTTTTTATACCCCCCTAGACCTAGAGGATCGAAACCCCCCTCACGCCGTCCAGTGCGGACGTCGTTGCGGGCACCACCCCGTGTGCTCACGGAGTCCCCGCCCACTGTGTTTGTTATCCGTTAGCCCCTATGCAAACAGCCCTACACAAACAGCCCCTCTGTAACAGCCCTACACATACACACACACACTCACATACAAACACACACACACACTCCCACATAGACACACACTCACATACAAACACACACACACACTCACATACAAACACACACACACACTCCCATACATACACAGACACTCACATACAAACACACACTCCCCATACACACACAGACATTCCCACATAGACACACACACACTTCCATACATACACTCCCACACACATACACACACTCCCATATAGACACACACACAAACGCTCCCATACATACACACAACCACACACTAACCATACACACACACTCCCATATAGTCACGCAAACACACTCCCATACATACAAACACACACTCCCATACATACACACACACACCCCATACACACACACACACTCCCATACATACACACACGCTCCCATATAAACACATACACACACTCCCATACATACTCACATACAAACACACACACATCCATATAGACACACACATTCCGATATAGACACACACACACTCCCATACATACACACACACAACCCCATACATATGTAGAGGTGATACGCGCTGGGATTAGGGATCGTATGCACAGTGCGTGATGATTGGCTGTGTAGGTGGTGACGCGCGCTGACGGTGGAGGATCAGGGGTCAGCGCGGGTCGTGGGTTACGGGGTACCGATTGGCTGTGGGCCGGTGACGCGCTGAGAGGGAGTGATCAGGTGGCAGCGCAGTGTGATTGGTGGAGTAATGTTAACACGCGCTGGGGAAAGCGGATCGTAGAGAGAGTGCGTCGTGATTGGTTCATTAAGGAACGACGCTCATGTCGACGTCCGCATCAGCTCCGTCTCTCGTGAGCAGGGGCTATAAAAGGGGATGCACACAGGCGTAAGGGCAGTGTGTAACCAGCGAAGAATGAAGACGGGGATGAAGACCTAGAGCCCTGCGGTACCTAGCCCCGCTGTCCTAACGGACCGGGACTCTGTGTAACCCAGAGGCGAGTGTAGTGTGTGTAGCCATAGGCATAAGGTCTACACGAGCCGAATGCATTGTGTGTAGCCAGGGCATAGGGTCTACACGAGTCGAGTGTATTGTGTAGCCAGGGCATAGGGCTTACACGAGTCGAGTATATTGTGTAGCCAGAGGCATAGGGTCTACACGAGTCAAGTGTATCGGTGTAGCCAGAGGCCTAGAGTTACACGAGATTAGTGGAGTGTGAAGTCGGAAGAAGGAAGACCACACGTTGTATTGTGACACGTAAAGATTTAATAAAAGTGTGTTACCCGTCAAGAAGTTCCTGCCGTCAATTCCAATACTTCAACTGGCGTCAGAAGTGAAACGGTCCTCCAAGCATGGATACAAGGAGGAGCCGTCGGACCACGGGATTGACCACGGGGACAACCTCGACGACGGGGGCCAGCTGGCATCAGGGGGTGAGGAAGAGGAGCTGCCCACGGGCAGGATCCGCCGACGGCGCCGGACGAGCGACGGGGACTGACACCGTGCTCCGCGAGGCACACTCCCTTCTGGCGGAGCTGCTGCTCGCCGCCGCGTCCATCCTGGCGGAGATCAGCTCGTCGGGAGGAGCGGGGACGGCGGCCGACGTGCTACAGGGTCGCCCTGCAGATTCCCGCCAAAACGATTTGGCGATTCCCGCCATTTCATCCGCACCAACTTTTGGTGGGAACGGCCATCACCACATGGCAGCGGTTCTCCATGCGCGCCCGCTGATGTCACCAACGCGCGCGGCGGACCGCCATCACACACCCGCCACTGGGGCCGCCATCTTACACACCGACGGGGCGGCGGAGAGGAAGCACGAGGAGGAGGACGACTTCATCTTTCAGCAGCGCCTTCCCACGTTGTCAGCCTTCAAGGCGGAAGGCGGGGATTGGAGCCAATTTCAGCGCAGATTTTTGGCGCATCAGGAGATGTCCGCCTGGTCCGACGCTACGGCACTGCGGGCACTGCCTGCCATGCTGGACGACAACGCGCTCGCGGCCTTCACGTCCGCACGCAGGTCGGACCGCTCCACGCTCAAGGATGCGCTGGCTCTCATGGCCAAGGTCTACGGTCCTCCCTCGGCGTGCCGCCATCATTTTATGCAAGACGGAAGGCGGACACGGAGACCGTGCTCGCCTACCGCACGGCGTTGCTTGCTCTCGCCGACGCCGCGTTCCCTCGTATGGACGAGGAGGGCCAAGATGCGATGGTTTTGGAGCAGCTGCTCAAGTTGGCGCAGGACCTGCAGGTCCCCATCAACACGGCCGACGAGACCGATATTTCTTCCTTACGGGTCGCCACGAGCATACAAGCGCACGAGGTCCTTCTACGTAAGCAGGGGTCGTCTGCAACGCTGCAGTGGCCTCAACTCCGGGTCCGGTTGTTACCGTGCCCCAAGTCGTCAGCCCACGAGAGGAGGCGTTCATCGCGGGACGAGTGGGGGACTGGAGATCGGGGGTCGTTCGCCTCTGCGGGCGGCCCGCAAGCTGGAGCAACCGAGATCTCCGACGACTGTCATCACGTGCTATAACTGCGGCCTCCGAGGCCACGTGGCCTCCGGTTGCCGCGCCCCACGTCAGCGCGCCATGGGACCTCGGCTGGACGACGAACAAGGCCCCAAGTCATCACTGCAAACCCCGGCAAGTCGCGGCACCTCACATGCTTGGCCCGCATACTCGACACGTATGGGTCGTCGCGTTGCGACGGGGGAGAGCCGAGTAGAGTTCGGGGATTCGGTTCGGAGAGGGGGTTCGGCCGGGACTGGGAGACGTTAAATGGTCGGAGTTGGGGCACAGAATAGTGGCTGCCTCAGCGGGTTCATCCGTCGTTGCCGGATCTATTGATGGGGTCGAGGTCAGGGTGTTAGTGGACACGGGGGCATCGGCGACTATTATTTCGGATCTCATTTATAATATTCTCCCGGTACAATGTCGTCCGCTTCTTCCGGTGGATGTGCCATTTTACGCCGCTAATGAGGGATCGTTGGGCATTATCGGTCAGATTAGGGCGTCCATTTGCATTGGTGATATCAAATTGTCGGGACCCGTTTTCGTTTCGTCTTCCCTGGCGGTTCCTTGCCTCTTGGGCACTGATTTTTTGGCGAAAATGCCCATCAAAATTCTCATTGATCAGCGTTGCATTGAACTACCATCGTCGCCGTATTTCATTTTTGACGAGCCCTAATGTAATTCGGACGGCGTGCGCTACCATACAGGCGTTAGCGACACAGACCGTGCACGTGCCCCCGGGTTCACAAATGTTAATTCCCCTCCGGTTGCACACACACACTCCCATACATACACACACACTCACATACATACACACACACACCCATACACACACACACACTCCCATACACACACACACACACTCCCATACATACACACACGCTCCCACATAGACACGCACACTGCCAACTAGACACGCACATATACTCCCACACACACACTCTCCCATACATACACGCTCCCATACAGACACACACATACACTCCCATACATACACACACACACACACTCCCATATAGACACACACACATTCCCATACAGACACCCACACACGCTCCCATACATACACACACACCCCATACACACACACACTCCCATATAGTCACGCACACACACTCCATACATACACACACACACACTCCCATACAGACACACACATACACTCCCATACACACACACACTTCCATATAGACACACACACATTCCCATACAGACACACACACTTCCATATAGACACACACACATTCCCATACAGACACACACACTTCCATAAAGACACACACACATACACACGCTCCCATACAGACACACACACGCTCCCATATTATATGTAGTGCCATCGGGGATGTCACTGTGTGGTGCCGGCCCGAGAGGGTCACGTGGCACTCGATGTCACCGTCATCGCGTACACCCGTAGGCGGGTGTAGTACCAGCCCTAGCGGGGCTCGGTGAGCGATGGGATAGCACGGGCACCACGCATGGCGTGCAGTGCAGGGCTGCCACGAGGGGAGTGGGAGAGCGTCAGCCCAGGGACAGGGCAGAGGTCGCAAACGGGTTTTGATTCCTTACCCGTACCCGTACCCGGCCGCACTAGGGTCGCAAACCGGTACCCGTACCCGTACCCGGCCGTACCCGTACCCTACCCGTACAGGAGGATGTGCTGCATCCATTTAACCCCCTCTATCTGGCCGAACAAAACCTGTTTAGGGATGCGGTGGCTGGGCACGCGGCTATGTGAAGGAGCTCACCGATGGGACTTTGTCGAGATAATTCAAGGATCTGTGAGATCCTCACACAATCCAGCCTGATTAAACCCAGGATAGGTCGTAGGCAGGCCAGCCTAAATGTTTCTGAACGGCGAAGATGTTCCATTAGGGGGTCCACGATTTGCAAGCGTAGAGAAGGGAGGGAATAACTGTGGCTGACAAGACCCGAAGCTTCATGTGGAGCGACAGACCAGGTAGCTTCCACACAGTGTTACACAGTTGGTTAAAAATAATGCCGCTCGACTGATTCTGAGTGAGACCTCTGCTGCTAAACCGGAGCCGGTCATGAGCACACTGCCCAGGTATGGGAAACTTTCCACTCTCTCCACAACTGCCCGATCACCAATTGGGAGTTGTTGGGGTGAAGTGTTTGATCAGGCTGATGGTAAGGTCCCACCTCTTAGTGGCACGCTCCAGGTTCAGCAGCAGCGCCTCCAACGCATTTGAGTGAGCAGCAACCACAAGATCATCGGCATACATAAAATGGTTGACCAATAGGGAGACATCCCTTGACCACACCCGGCATCTATCAGCCTCCCATTGTATCTGCACCAGATGGAAATTCACGAAGTACGTGGTCGAAAAATATTTTAAATAATGTGGGAGCCAGAGGACATCCCTGTCGCACCCCAAGGTGAAGAGGGAATGGCTCCGACTCCAGGCACGATACACACAAACTTCCACTTAAACAAATAATAACAAAGACAAAGATCCCCATGTAGCCTTAACAGACTTTTGTGGAAAGTTCTGTTAGCGAGCACCTATGAAGGCCGGCAAGGTGCACGAAGGAATGGGTGTCCAGCACCATCTCTGGCAGCCTTTGCCTCCCCAGTCGCCATGGTTACACACCACACCAGCTTCTCATTTGAGCGGAGTCGACTTAGGGGAGGCCCAGAACCGGTTCAGATAATCGTCAATGTGTGTTGGCCGTGTTGCGGAAATCGAACCAGGTAGCCAGGTTTGTAGCGCAGCGCGCTAACCGCTACACTAGCGCTCCCCACACACTCAGATACACACACACAGCGACTACACACACACACAGACCACACACAGCTACAACAACAACAACAACCGCCATTCGCCACTAAGTGGCGGTGACGTCACCACGACGCTTGTGCCAGGCCATGTGCACCTTGAGTCCACGTGAAGTGTCGAACGCCCGCTGGCAGGAGGTCACGGGGCAGACCCAGCAGGTGCCACGGGTCGACTGACTGAGATGACCGAGATGACTGGTCGATGCACCACCTGTGCCCCCTACTGTGCCTACACACACAGCCTACACACACAGATACACACACAACGATGCCCTATCATAGCCTTCAATAGACCGTTGAGGGGCAAGCACTGTTAGCGAGCAACCGATGGCTGTGGAAGTATCAGCGCCGTGGAATGAGAGAGACAGGCAAAGGTGAAGGAGCAGTTGCAGGGCTGCGCCTTAACCTGTCGTGAGTCGGGGTGGGAGGGGGTGGGAGGGGTTGGGGTAGAGTGGACGGGGGGTGGTGGGGGGTGGAGGGGGTGAATCAATACCCGTCTGGGGCTATAGCGAAACGAGACACACACAAAAAACGCAATCAGGAGCCACTTAAGCGAAAAGGCGATATAAATGTGCCCCCCCCAACCCTTTAAAGGAAAAATTAGCGGTGGCAATCAAAAACAATAATACGAAGAGAGAGAGAGAGAGCAAGAGAGAGGGGAGAGAGCGAGAGAGAGAGTGAGCGAGAGAGCGAGAGAGCGAGAGAGAGGATAGAGAGAGACTTTTTAATCCTTTATATTAAGTTCACTTGCGTGCTTGCTTGCGCGCTTACGACCGTGCAAATCTTTCGGTCGTTTTTTAACCCACTTCCCGTGATCCAATCGAGCTGACATTTTGCAACAAAGACTCGTTGTGTGTGACAATTTATTGTCGTGAAAATTTTTTTCCAAAATTTCCCACTTTTTGGATTTTTTTTTTCATATTTAATTTAAAATACCAATGTGATAAAAATGAAACTCTTACTCAAGAAAAACAGAAATGAATAATACAATAAAACCGATGCACGCATATAAAGATTTATAGTGAAAAACTTTGTTTTTACGGGTTAATTTTTTATACATTTTTCTGCTGCATGAGCCTTTATGGCAACAAAAACAACACCGGCCCACGCGCCGGTCCGCGACAATCACCACACACCATCCGCACAACATCGCCACCGCCCACAGCCAGTGTAGTGTCCGATGCGCTCTGTCAGTCCGGGCTCTGACGCCCCTTTGCCTGGCAGGGCCCCCCCTGCTCATCCACACCCTCCTCCCCTGGTGGTGGTGGGGGGGGGNTAGTTTCCTCAACTTGGTCATCATCGCCTTCAACCGGTAGATCTCCTGCCGGTTGAAACTATATCTATGTGGCTCCTTGACCACCATCCGTGCCGTCTTCATGAAAGCTCCCCTATCAGGAAACCTATCCAGCACATGAATGTTTCGTTTCCATACACCCCCCTCATCCAAGTAAGGAGCATTTGGGGCGTACACGCCACCGGCTCATTGTCCTGTAGATTCCTCCAACCTCCGATCTTTACGGGGTACTCCGCCTCGTCCCAATCATCCTCGGAGTTCCCACAGCCGATCGTCACATCGGCGCGGCCCCCCCCTGCCGCCTCCGCCGACCTCTCTGGAGCCAGAGTCCCGCAGGGCTCAATCCCAGGCCCGGGCAGCCCACTCCCCTCGGGTCTCTCAATCCCCTCCTCGCCCCCGCTCGCGGCGGGCGAAGGAGTGCTCCCCGGAGCCGCAGCACCGCTCGGCACGCCGATGGTACCGGCGGCAGTCAGCGTCAACTCTCCTCGCCGTGTCGGGGTGGGCGAGGCCGGGCACGGCCGCTGCGCTCCCTCGGTCGTTACCGCCAGGTGCGCGTCGCCGCTGGCCTCCGTGGCCTCCCCCACCGTCCCACCGGGCGGTGGCTGCTAGTGCCGCCAGCTGCGCGCCTCCGGGCTGGGCGCTCTCCCGCCCTGCCCGTCTTATTGTTCTTCTTCGCACTTCTAACGACGGTGAACCCTCCACCGTCATCGCCGGTTTCCTTCTCAGGTGCCGACTCTCCGCACTCCGGCACAGAGTCGGCACCACCTTGCTGAGGCTGCGGCGGCTGCTCCCGCTGCTGCTGCCGCTGCTCCTGTTGCCGCTGCTCCCGCTGCTGCTGCTGTGGCTGCCGCTGCTGCTCCCGCTGCTGCTGCCGCTGCTCCTGTTGCCGCTGCTCCTGCTGCGGCGGTGGCAGATGCTCCCGCTGCTGCTGCGGCTGCCGCGGCTGCTGCAGTTGCAGCACCGGCGTTTTCTCTCCCGTCGCTGCTCCGCCAGACCTCTCCACTCCCTCTTTGGCTGAGCAGTTTTTTCTTATGTGCCACACCCGTAGCAGCGCGGCACAGCTGTGGCCAGGTAGATCGTGTGGACGCGGCCACCAGTGGTACACTTGATGGCCACGTCCAGCTCGGTGCGCCCATTCTTCAGCACGATAAAAACCTGTCGTTGGCCTGACAGGACGTGTCTCATCTCTCTGTTCCGCGTCCTCATGAGCAGCAACACGATGGGCGACACCACCACGCCGTAGCGCTGCAGGTCCGCCCTCAGCTCCACGTTTGTGAGGTACGGTGGCGCGCCTGAGACGGTCACCCTCACCGCCGGCGTGGAGAGAGGGCTGCACTGATGAGCCCCCTCTCCACGACGCGCGCCACCGCATCCACCGTGGCCACGTACACCACGTAGCCACGGTTCTCCTTCTGCACCACACGGATGGCCGCCGGCCCGATGTGTGCCGCCACCGCACCAGCGACGCTGTCGGGCGACGTCCCTGGCGGAGGGAAGCAGCGGAAGCCGTGCTGGTCCGTGAGGCCTTCGGTACTGTCGTGTTGAGCCATGACGCTCGCATGGCAGCAGCACAACAGCAACAAAAATAATGACAAAAAATAAACCCGACAAACAATAATAGTAATACTAATAATAAAGGCTAAACACAGGGAGAGACGCTGCGATGACGGCGCATTTCTCCCTCCGTTCACCTCTCTCTAGGCCAGGCTCAGGCTTCACCTGTGCCCGGGCCTCCGTCCGTTCACCTGGGAAGGCAGGAACTGCCGCTAGGTGCGGCCACCCTCCACGGCACCAGAGAGAGAGAGAGGAGAGAGAGAGAAAGATCGAGAAAGACTTTGACTTTTAAACGACTCTCATCATTGCCGCCAGCAGCAACAGCACTGGACGCGATTTCTATACGAAACACACAAAGTCAACAGCAACAAAACAACACAATGAAACAAAAAAGCCACGAGCTGCGGCACGTGACACTGGACGCGCCACGCCCAACACAAAAACAAGTCACGTGGTGGTGGTCGTCATCGTGCAGGCCACGCCCAACGAGCGAGCACGTGACCAGGTGACAAGGAGGGTGACGTCACGCCGGTGCAGAGGCCTTTTCAAGCGGCTGGGCGTTGAGTCTCCGCTCCGGGAATTCGCAACAGTAGCCCTGGGACTAGGTGGTGATTTGAAAACCTGGGACGAGGGACGAGAGAGAGAGAGCGCGTGAGAGAGATCAAGAGAGAAATTGAAAGAGATCCAGAGTGAGATCGAGAGCG
>MU249730.1:162500-165738 GCA_018977245.1 Lethenteron camtschaticum | reverse complement strand
ACCCACCACGAACCCACCCCACCCCACCCCACCCACCCCAACCCCACCCACCCCACCCACCCCACCCACCACGAACCCACCCACCCCACCCACCCACCCACCCCACCCACCCCACCCACCCCACCCACCCACCCACCCACCACGAACCCACCCACCCCACCCACCCNACCCACCACGAACCCACCCACCCCACCCACCCCACCCACCCCCCACCCACCCACCACCACCCACCCACCCCACCCACCCCACCCACCACCCACCCACCCACCCCACCCACCCCACCCACCACGAACCCACCCACCCCACCCGAACCCACCCACCCCACCCACCCCACGAACCCACCCCACCACCCACCCACCACGAACCCACCCACCCCACCCACCCCACCCACCACGAACCCACCACCCCACCCACCCNACCCACCCACCCACCCCACCCACCCCACCCACCCCCACCCACCCCACCCACCCCACCCACCACGAACCCACCCACCCACCCCCACGAACCCACCCACCCACCCACCCACCCACCCACCCCACCCACCACGNACCCACCCACCCCACCCACCCCACCCACCACGAACCCACCCACCCCACCCACCACGAACCCACCCACCCACCCACCACGAACCCACCCACCCCACCCACCCCACCCACCACGAACCCACCCACCCCACCCACCCACCCACCCCACCCACCCCACCCACCACGAACCCACCCACCCCACCACCACGAACCCACCCCACCCACCCCACCCACCACGAACCCACCCACCCCACCCACCCCACCCACCACGAACCCACCCACCCCACCCACCCCACCCACCACGAACCCACCCACCCCACCACCACACCCACCCACCACCCCACCCACCCCACCCACCACGAACCCACCCACCCCACCCACCCCACCCACCGAACCACCACCCACCCACCCCACCCACCCACCCACCACCCACCCACCCACCCACCACGAACCCACCCACCCACCACACCCACCCACCCATCCACCCCTGACCCACCACGAACCCACCCACCCACCCACCCACCCACCACGAACCCACCCACCCACCCACCACGAACCCACCCACCCACCCACCCACCACGAACCCACCCACCCNATCACCCACCCACCACGAACCCACCCACCCACCCACCCACCCAAACCCACCCACCCACCACGAACCCACCCACCCACCCACCCACCCACCCACCCACCCACCACGAACCCACCCACCCACCCACCCACCACGAACCCACCCACCCACCCACCCACCCACCCAACCACCCACCCACCCACCCACCCACCCACCCACCAACCCACCCACCCACCCACCACGAACCCACCCACCCACCCACCCCGNACCCACCCACCCACCCACTCACCCACCCACCCACCCACCCACCAACCCACGAACCACTACCCCACCACCCCACCCCCGACCCCCCACCAACACCCACACCCACCAACCCCACGAACCACCTCACCCCACCCATCCCACCCACCACGAACCCACCCACCCCACCCACCCCACCCACCCCACCCACAGCCAGAGTAGTGGCGATGGAAAATGAACGTCACTTACAACTCAGGACAACGTTTCGCTCGAAACAACCGCATGGTTTATTTTTTTATTTTATTTTTCATATTCATGGAGATTCGTGTTTTAAAATATCGAGTAACCCGTACCACTCCACCCCCCCCCCCCCCCCCCCCCCCCCCCCCCCCCCCCCCCCGTTCGCCCGACCCTTCCCTGCCTGCCCATAACTCTGGCACTTTAAAAAACAAACGAATTTATACGATAATAGGTTTTTCTCCTTTTTAATCTGGCAACAAAACAGCTGTGTTACGATGTTAACACCAAACTGAAACATTTTTACGAGGAATCGTGTCTTTAACGTATGCTTGCAGAATGCAAACAAAAAAAACCAGTCTGATAATAAATCATTTTCTTTTTTTAAATCCTTTGTATTAAGTTCACTTGCTTGCTTGCTTACGACCGTGCAAATCTTTCGGTCGTTTTTTAACCCACTTCCCGTGATCCAATTGAGCTGACATTTTCCACACAGACTCGTTGTGCGTGACAATTAATGTTCGTGAAAAATTTTCCAAAATTTTACACTTTTTAGGAAAAAATATATATTTAATTACCAATTGCTTAATGGTGCAATGCAATTATCTGACCCATAGGTGGCAGCCATCTCAAGCCAGAGGACGAGAGGACTCTAGCCGCCACGCATATAAAGGATTTATAGTGAAAAACTTTGTTTTTACGGTTATACTTGTTTTCGGTAAAGTCACGTAGAAGGGAAATAATAAAATAATAAAATATCAAACAAGAGAATGGAATGCGGTCTGAAAGTCACTTCTCCCCCCCCCCTCCTCTTTTCCGAACAGAGATGGACTCGTTCATGTGACCAACTGCCAAATCGCTGTCCGTGGTACTGACGTTAAGAAACAAACCGCCACTTTTTTCAAATATTCTTGCTGTGAATTTCACACCTGATGATGATTGCTTGTGTTGATGATTGCTTGTGTTGCAGTCGATCATTTTATTGTTTTTATTTTTTATTGTTTAATATATTTATTATTTTATTGTTTTATTTTTTTTATTTTATTGTTTCCCTTCTACGTGACTTTACCGAAAGAACCAAGAATATGAATCCCTGCAGTCACGAAAGCTTTAATTTAAAAAAAAATAATGCATTGTCCTTGAAACTGATTACTCTACACCAGAGACAGCTTTCTTTTGAGCCTCGTCTCAAACGGTGTTAGACCAGAGGACGCCAAAAGGCGTACAGCCTTTTTGGAGACTGGGCTCAAAAGAAAGCCGTCTCTGATGTGGACCAATACGTTTCAAGGACAATGCATTTATTACACTGGTCAAAAAAAAAAACATTTTATTCTGGCCTGGACTTTTGCTGCTGTTTTAGACTAATTTCAGGATGCTGATTCCAAATCTGATCTCAGATTTGCTCTATCACATAATTTTTATGCTATCGGCATACCCCATTTTCATTGATTTTACCCGAAATTAACTCTGTCACTTATGATTGCAAGTTGTTGCGAGTCAGTGACTGCTTTAGTGTTAAAATATGTTGCTGTAATTTTTTAGGATAGTGTGTTTATAACATCATTTTATGTAGATATCCACATTTATTTAATATTTTTCTTCTGCAGTTTTTATTGAAGATGCAATATTTGATATCTCAAAAACCTGATGTGATAGACAAAAACGG
>MU249730.1:120000-157500 GCA_018977245.1 Lethenteron camtschaticum | reverse complement strand
GCCAGGGACGTCGCCCGACAGCGTCGCTGGTGCGGTGGCGGCACACATCGGGCCGGCGGCCATCCGTGTGGTGCAGAAGGAGAACCGTGGCTACGTGGTGTACGTGGCCACGGTGGATGCGGTGGCGCGCGTCGTGGAGAGGGGACTCGGCGTCGGGGGGAGGGGGGCTGCTCATTCAGTGCAGCCCTCTCTCCACGCCGGCGGTGAGGGTGACCGTCTCAGGCGCGCCACCGTACCTCACAAACGTGGAGCTGAGGGCGGACCTGCAGCGCTACGGCGTGGTGGTGTCGCCCATCGTGTTGCTGCTCATGAGGACGCGGAACAGAGAGATGAGACACGTCCTGTCAGGCCAACGACAGGTTTTTATCGTGCTGAAGAATGGGCGCACCGAGCTGGACGTGGCCATCAAGTGTACCACTGGTGGCCGCGTCCACACGATCTACCTGGCCACAGCTGTGCCGCGCTGCTACGGGTGTGGCAGCGTTGGACATGTAAGAAAAAACTGCTCCACCAAGACCAAAGAGGGAGTGGAGAGGTCTGGCGGAGCAGCGACAGAGGAGGAGAAAACGCCGGTGCTGCAACTGCAGCAGCCGCGGCAGCCGCAGCAGCAGCGGGAGCATCTGCCACCGCCGCAGCAGGAGCAGCGGCAACAGGAGCAGCGGCAGCAGCAGCGGAGCAGCAGCGGCAGCCACAGCAGCAGCAGCGGGAGCAGCGGCAACAGGAGCAGCGGCAGCAGCAGCGGGAGCAGCCGCCGCAGCCTCAGCAAGGTGGTGCCGACTCTGTGCCGGAGTGCGGAGAGTCGGCACCTGAGAAGGAAACCGGCGATGACGGTGGAGGGTTCACCGTCGTTAGAAGTGCAAAGAAGAAGAACAATAAGACGGGCAGGCGCGGGAGAGCGCCCAGCCCGGCAAGGCGGCCGCAGCTGGCGGCACTGCCGAGCCAGCCAGCCGCCCGGTGGAGACGGTGGGGAGGCCACGGAGGCCAGCGGCGACGCGCACCTGGCGGTAACGACCGAGGGAGCGCAGCGGCCGTGCCCGGCCTCGCCCACCCCGACACGGCGAGGAGAGTTGACGCTGACTGCCGCCGGTGCCATCGGCGTGCCGAGCGGTGCTGCGGCTCCGGGGAGCACTCCTTCGCCCGCCGCGAGCGGGGGCGAGGAGGGATTGAGAGACCCGAGGGGAGTGGGCTGCCCGGGCCTGGGATTGAGCCCTGCGGGACTCTGGCTCCAGAGAGGTCGGCGGAGGCGGCAGGGGGGGGCCGCGCCGATGTGACGATCGGCTGTGGGAACTCCGAGGATGATTGAGACGAGGCGGAGTACCCCGTAAAGATCGGAGGTTGGAGGAATCTACAGGACAATGAGCCGGTGGCGTGTACGCCCCAAATGCTCCTTACTTGGATGAGGGGGTGTATGGAAACGAAACATTCATGTGCTGGATAGGTTTCCTGATAGGGGAGCTTTCATGAAGACGGCACGGATGGTGGTCAAGGAGCCACATAGATATAGTTTCAACCGGCAGGAGATCTACCGGTTGAAGGCGATGATGACCAAGTTGAGGAAACTACCCCCCCCCACCACCACCAGGGGAGGAGGGTGTGGATGAGCAGGGGGGGCCCTGCCAGGCAAAGGAGTGTCAGAGCCCGCACTGACAGAGCGCATCGGACACTACACTGGCTGTGGGGCGGTGGCGATGTTGTGCGGACGGTGTGTGGTGATTGTCGCGGACCGGCGCGTGGGCCGGTGTTGTTTTTGTTGCTATAAAGGCTCATGCAGCGGACAAATGTATAAAAAATTAACCCGTAAAAACAAAGTTTTTCACTATAAATCTTTATATGCGTGGCATCGGTTTTATTGTATTATTCATTTCTGTTTTTCTTGAGTAAGAGTTTCATTTTTATCACATTGGTATTTTAAATTAAATATGAAAAAAAAAATCCTAAAAAGTGGGAAATTTTGGAAAAAAATTNCACGACAATAAATTGTCACGCACAACGAGTCTTTGTTGCAAAATGTCAGCTCGATTGGATCACGGGAAGTGGGTTAAAAAACGACCGAAAGATTTGCACGGTCGTAAGCGCGCAAGCAAGCAAGCAAGTGAACTTAATATAAAGGATTAAAAAGTCTCTCTCTATCCTCTCTCTCGCTCTCTCGCTCTCTCGCTCACTCTCTCTCTCGCTCTCTCCCCTCTCTCTTGCTCTCTCTCTCTCTCTTCGTATTATTGTTTTTGATTGCCACCGCTAATTTTTCCTTTAAAGGGTTGGGGGGGGCACATTTATATCGCCTTTTCGCTTAAGTGGCTCCTGATTGCGTTTTTTGTGTGTGTCTCGTTTCGCTATAGCTCCAGACGGGTATTGATTCACCCCCCTCCACCCCCCCACCACCCCCCGTCCACTCTACCCCAACCCCTCCCACCCCCTCCCACCCCGACTCACGACAGGTTAAGGCGCAGCCCTGCAACTGCTCCTTCACCTTTGCCTGTCTCTTTCATTCCACGGCGCTGATGCTTCCACAGCCATCGGTTGCTCGCTAACAGTGGTTGCCCCATCAACGGTCTATTGAAGGCTATGATAGGGCATCGTTGTGTGTGTATCTGTGTGTGTAGGCTGTGTGTGTAGGCACAGTAGGGGGCACAGGTGGTGCATCGACCAGTCATCTCGGTCATCTCAGTCAGTCGACCCGTGGCACCTGCTGGGTCTGCCCCGTGACCTCCTGCCAGCGGGCGTTCGACACTTCACGTGGACTCAAGGTGCACATGGCCTGGCACAAGCGTCGTGGTGACGTCACCGCCACTTAGTGGCGAATGGCGGTTGTTGTTGTAGGCTGTGTGTGGTCTGTGTGTGTGTGTATCTGAGTGTGTGGGGAGCGGTAGTGTAGCGGTTAGCGCGCTGCGCTACAAACCTGACTGCCTTCGTTCGATTACCGCAACACGGCCAACACACAGTGACGATTATCTGAACCGGTTCTGGGCCTCCCCTAAGTCGACTCCGCCTCAAATGAGAAGCTGGTGTGGTGTGTAAACATGGCGACTGGGGAGGCAAAGGCTGCCAGAGATGGTGCTGGACACCCATTCCTTCGTGCACCTTGCCGGCCTTCATAGGTGCTCGCTAACAGAACTTTCCACAAAAGTCTGTTAAGGCTACATGGGGGATCTTTGTCTTTGTTATTATTTGTTTAAGTGGAAGTTTGTGTGTATCGTGGCCTGGAGTCGGAGCCATTCCCTCTTCACCTTGGGGTGCGACAGGGATGTCCTCTGGCTCCCACATTATTTAAAATATTTTTCGACCACGTACTTCGTGAATTTCCATCTGGTGCAAATACAATGGGAGGCTGATAGATGCTCGGGTGCGGTCAAGGGATGTCTCCCTATTGGTCAACCATTTTATGTATGCCGATGATCTTGTGGTTGCTGCTCACTCAAAGGAGTTGGAGGCGCTGCTGCTGAACCTGGAGCGTGCCACTAAGAGGTGGGACCTTACCATCAGCCTGATCAAACACTTCACCCAACAACTCCCAATTGGTGATCGGGCAGTTGTGGAGAGAGTGGAAAGTTTCCCATACCTGGGCAGTGTGCTCATGACCGGCTCCGGTTTAGCAGCAGAGGTCTCACTCAGAATCAGTCGAGCGGCATTATTTTTAACCAACTGTGTAACACTGTGTGGAAGCTACCTGGTCTGTCGCTCCACATGAAGCTTCGGGTCTTGTCAGCCACAGTTATTCCCTCCCTTCTCTACGCTTGCAAATCGTGGACCCCCTAATGGAACATCTTCGCCGTTCAGAAACATTTAGGCTGGCCTGCCTACGACCTATCCTGGGTTTAATCAGGCTGGATTGTGTGAGGATCTCACAGATCCTTGAATTATCTCGACAAAGTCCCATCGGTGAGCTCCTTCACATAGCCCGCGTGCCCAGCCACCGCATCCCTAAACAGGTTTTGTTCGGCCAGATAGAGGGGGTTAAATGGATGCAGCACATCCTCCTGTACGGGTAGGGTACGGGTACGGCCGGGTACGGGTACGGGTACCGGTTTGCGACCCTAGTGCGGCCGGGTACGGGTACGGGTAAGGAATCAAAACCCGTTTGCGACCTCTGCCCTGTCCCTGGGCTGACGCTCTCCCACTCCCCTCGTGGCAGCCCTGCACTGCACGCCATGCGTGGTGCCCGTGCTATCCCATCGCTCACCGAGCCCCGCTAGGGCTGGTACTACACCCGCCTACGGGTGTACGCGATGACGGTGACATCGAGTGCCACGTGACCCTCTCGGGCCGGCACCACACAGTGACATCCCCGATGGCACTACATATAATATGGGAGCGTGTGTGTGTCTGTATGGGAGCGTGTGTATGTGTGTGTGTCTTTATGGAAGTGTGTGTGTCTGTATGGGAATGTGTGTGTGTCTATATGGAAGTGTGTGTGTCTGTATGGGAGTGTGTGTGTCTATATGGAAGTGTGTGTGTGTATGGGAGTGTATGTGTGTGTCTGTATGGGAGTGTGTGTGTGTGTATGTATGGGAGTGTGTGTGCGTGACTATATGGGAGTGTGTGTGTGTATGGGGTGTGTGTGTATGTATGGGAGCGTGTGTGGGTGTCTGTATGGGAATGTGTGTGTGTCTATATGGGAGTGTGTGTGTGTGTGTGTATGTATGGGAGTGTATGTGTGTGTCTGTATGGGAGCGTGTATGTATGGGAGAGTGTGTGTGTGGGAGTGTATGTGCGTGTCTAGTTGGCAGTGTGCGTGTCTATGTGGGAGCGTGTGTGTATGTATGGGAGTGTGTGTGTGTGTGTATGGGAGTGTGTGTGTGTGTATGGGGTGTGTGTGTGTATGTATGTGAGTGTGTGTGTATGTATGGGAGTGTGTGTGTGTCTATATCGGAATGTGTGTGTGTCTATATGGACGTGTGTGTGTGTTTGTATGTGAGTGTGTGTGTATGTATGGGAGTGTGTGTGTTTATATGGGGTGTGTGTGTGTATGTATGGGAGTGTGTGTGTGTGTATGTATGGGAGTGTGTGTGTGTGTATGTATGGAAGTGTGTGTGTGTGTATGGGGTTGTGTGTGTGTATGTATGGGAGGGTGTGTGTGTGTATGTATGGGAGTGTGTGTGTGTGTATGTGAAGTATTGGAATTGACGGCAGGAACTTCTTGACGGGTAACACACTTTTATTAAATCTTTACGTGTCACAATACAACGTGTGGTCTTCCTTCTTCCGACTTCACACTCCACTAATCTCGTGTAACTCTAGGCCTCTGGCTACACCCGATACACTTGACTCGTGTAGACCCTATGCCTCTGGCTACACAATATACTCGACTCGTGTAAGCCCTATGCCCTGGCTACACAATACACTCGACTCGTGTAGACCCTATGCCCTGGCTACACACAATGCATTCGGCTCGTGTAGACCTTATGCCTATGGCTACACACACTACACTCGCCTCTGGGTTACACAGAGTCCCGGTCCCGTTAGGACAGCGGGGCTAGGTACCGCAGGGCTCTAGGTCTTCATCCCCGTCTTCATTCTTCGCTGGTTACACACTGCCCTTACGCCTGTGTGCATCCCCTTTTATAGCCCCTGCTCACGAGAGACGGAGCTGATGCGGACGTCGACATGAGCGTCGTTCCTTAATGAACCAATCACGACGCACTCTCTCTACGATCCGCTTTCCCCAGCGCGTGTTAACATTACTCCACCAATCACACTGCGCTGCCACCTGATCACTCCCTCTCAGCGCGTCACCGGCCCACAGCCAATCGGTACCCGTAACCCACGACCCGCGCTGACCCCTGATCCTCCACCGTCAGCGCGCGTCACCACCTACACAGCCAATCATCACGCACTGTGCATACGATCCCTAATCCCAGCGCGTATCACCTCTACATATGTATGGGGTTGTGTGTGTGTATGTATGGGAGTGTGTGTGTGTCTATATCGGAATGTGTGTGTCTATATGGATGTGTGTGTGTTTGTATGTGAGTATGTATGGGAGTGTGTGTATGTGTTTATATGGGAGCGTGTGTGTATGTATGGGAGTGTGTGTGTGTGTATGGGGTGTGTGTGTGTATGTATGGGAGTGTGTGTTTGTATGTATGGGAGTGTGTTTGCGTGACTATATGGGAGTGTGTGTGTATGGTTAGTGTGTGGTTGTGTGTATGTATGGGAGCGTTTGTGTGTGTGTCTATATGGGAGTGTGTGTATGTGTGTGGGAGTGTATGTATGGAAGTGTGTGTGTGTCTATGTGGGAATGTCTGTGTGTGTATGGGGAGTGTGTGTTTGTATGTGAGTGTCTGTGTATGTATGGGAGTGTGTGTGTGTGTTTGTATGTGAGTGTGTGTGTGTGTTTGTATGTGAGTGTGTGTCTATGTGGGAGTGTGTGTGTGTGTTTGTATGTGAGTGTGTGTGTGTGTATGTGTAGGGCTGTTACAGAGGGGCTGTTTGTGTAGGGCTGTTTGCATAGGGGCTAACGGATAACAAACACAGTGGGCGGGGACTCCGTGAGCACACGGGGTGGTGCCCGCAACGACGTCCGCACTGGACGGCGTGAGGGGGTTTCGATCCTCTAGGGGGTATAAAAAGGGATGAGCCAGAGAGCTCGGGGCTCAGTCTTAGTGTAGTTAAGGGAAGACAGAAGACCGGCCAGATAGGCCCTGGACTCCCCTGGGACGCCGCCCTTGTAAGGGCAGTGCAGGCTGGAGCCAGTGGCGTGGTCCCGGAACCAGAGTTAGACCTCTGGGATTCCGGGTACCGTAGCCCGACTGACCAGTGTCGGGCCAGACAGCCTCCCTAGCCCGTTAGCGGAGGACTCGGCTAGGAAGGCTAGCTAGGGTGAATTCCCAGTTGTACGGGTGAGGGGGCCGATACATCCTCCAGTGCTGTAAGACATTGTGCAAATAAATACGTGTGCCTTACCACGTTGTCCACGCGTCTTCAAGAGTACTTCATCTGGCGTCAGAAGAACTAAGAACATGGACACGCGCCAATCAGCTCGAGCCAGGGAACAGCAAACGGAAGACGCCGCCGAAATTGTCGAGCCCGAGATGGCTCAACAAGACAACGTGCAGCCGGGGCCGGACGCGTTCTTACCAGAGCGTCGCCATGAAGAGGAGCAGCGGACAGACGACCTGAGGCTGGCTCACGAGAGGCTGGCTGAACTGCTCTACGCCACTGCCGCTACGCTGGAAAACATCACACGGCTGGGGCTGGTGGTCCACCGCGGGGCGAGGGAGCCGGCGTCCGGAGCGCCTTCCCGCCATTTTTGAAGATTCAAATTTTGAATTTCCCGCCATCGACGCGGCGACCGCCAGGGGCGTGGCCAACCTCAACCTGGGGTCCGACATCGGCCGCGCTGGGGCTGCCGCATCAACGACGGAGGAGGGCGCGTCATCAAGGCTGCGACAGGCGATACCATCTGCCGTTCGCGCCGAGACACAGCCGAGTCGGGGAGACAGCAGCCCACGGGACTCCACGGCAACCGCTGCGCTGCACCAAAGGCTGCCCCCGCTTAAAGAATTCGTGGGCGCAGAGGGCGACTGGGCGGCTTCCAAAGACGCTTCCTCGCCCACCAAGAAATGGCAAAATGGACAGACGCTGAAGCTCTCAGCGCCCTGCCGGCGCTCCTCGACGGCGACGCGCTTGCCACCCTAACATCGGCGCCGAAGGAAAGGCGCTCTACGCTGCCGATGGCGCTGCAGCTGCTGGCCGGAGTCTACGGGCCTTCCGCGGAGTGTAGGCAGCAGTTCTACGACCGCCAGCGGGGCACGAAGGAGTCGCCGCTGGCTTTCAGAACAAGTCTCCTGGCGTTGGCCAAGACAGCCTTTCCTCGCATGGACGAGGACGGGGTCGACGCCATGGTAACTGAGAAGATCCTCCTGCTAGCAGACGACCTGGACATCGCCGTCGTGGCACAGGAGGATTCTGAAATGACTTCTCTACAAGCGGCGCGACTCCTCCACGCCAACTTGCTGTCGCAGCGGCGGAAGGCCAGCAGGGCAGCGGCTGGGCGTGCGGTGGCGGCAGCCACCCTTCCGGCAGAGGAGGTCTTCGCCGTCAACCATCGTCGGCAGCAGGGGACGGGAGCGCGGCCGGCCCGGGATGGGTCGAGCCGCTTCGACCGTCCGTCATCGCCGCCGCCGCTTCCGCGCTGCTTCAACTGCGGCGTCCGGGGCCATGTCGCCTCGGGGTGCCGCTCTCCCCGACAGCGTGGGACGACGCCTCGCCAGGACGCCGGGCCTCCTCCTCCTCCCAAGCTCCATCAGCATGATCCGGCGAGTCGCGACACCACACATGTTTGGCCAACACACACACCTGTCGCACACTCTCGCATCGCAACAAATGGGGGGACGACGTTGCATCGCGACGGGCCGGCGCGTACCACTGTGGGGACTCGAATTGAGCCCGGGCAGTGGTCCGCGTTGGCCCATCGCGTTGTGGCCGCATCGTCAGGTCGTCGGCCGTCGTGGGACTTATTGACGGGGTTGAGGTACGCATCCTGGTTGACACGGGGGCATCGGCGACCATTATTTCCGAATTGATTTACAACATTTTGCCTGTCCAAAGCCGTCCCTTACTACCAGTTAATGTCCCATTCTATGCGGCGAATGGGGGCTCCCTTGGTATTATTGGACAAATTCGAGCGCAAATTTGTATTGGGGATATCAAATTATCAGGCCCGATTTTTGTCTCCTCCTCACTGGCGGTTCCGTGCCTGCTGGGGACAGACTTCTTGGGAAAAATGCCGATCCGTATTTTAATAGACCAGGGATGTATTGAGCTCCCGTTGGGACGGCGCATGGCGTTTTTACCCTCCCTTCGGTGATTCGGACGGCGTTCGTAACCATACCAGCGTCCGTCGTTGAAACCGTTCGTGTGCCGCCGGGGGCTCAGATGTTAGTACCTCTAAAACTTCGTCGGCCCTTCGCAGAGGGTATGGGGCCCACGGGATCTTGTTGGGACCGTCTAGGGCCGGGGTTAGTGGACCGCAATTGATCCCGGCCCTGACCGTTGTGAGGGGAGATGGGGACCTTTCATCGCGGTCCTCAATGTGGGATCGCAACCTGTTGTGGTTCCTCGAGGGACGGTGCTTGCGCACGCGACGCCAATGCCCTGCGAGGAACCGGTTGCGAATCACGTCGGCACCGCCACCCGACTGCACCCACATTCGGACAGCGATGACGGGTGGCTCGACGCGCTTTGTGCGGGATCGATGGACCTGTCAAATTCAGAGCGCCAACAGCTTAGAGCACTACTGCAGGAGTTTTCCGACGTTTTTAGTCGGAATAAATATGATTTGGGTTGCACTCATCTGCTGCGTCACCATATTGACACGGGTGACAGCGCGCCAATTCGCCAAAATCCGTTTCGGTTGAGTCCCGCCGAAAAGGACCATGTCAAATTGGCTGTGGATGACATGTTAGCCACCGACATCATTTCTCCCTCTACCAGCCCTTGGGGAGCACCGATCGTCCTGGTTAAAAAGCAGGACGGCTCGTTGCGGTTTTGCGTTGATTTTCGGCGCCTTAACAAAATCTCGGTTGCCGACGCATACCCGCTCCCACGGATGGATGAATCGCTGGACGCCTTGGCGGGAGCGCGATTCTTCTCCACGCTGGATTTACCTTCGGGATTCTGGCAGCTTCCTCTGGATGATGAATCGAAACCTAAAACTGCTTTCCGTACACCGCACGGCCTGTTCCAATTCAACCGGTTGCCGATGGGCTTACACTCAGCGCCGGCAACCTTCCAACGTTTGATGGAATTGGTTTTGGCTGGATTGCAATGGGAGTCGTGCCTGATTTATTTGGATGATGTTATTGTCTTCGCTAAAACTTTTGACGAACATCTCCAGAGGTTGCGGGCGGTTTTCCTAAAGATGCGGGCTGCTAATTTGAAGTTCAAACCCCAAAAGTGTCATTTGTTACGCGATTCCGTGCGTTATTTGGGCACATCGTAGGGCGCTCGGGTATTGCTACCGATCCCGCCAAAACGCAGTGTGTCAGCTCCTGGCCAACTCCCACCACGGTGGGAGAGGTCAGGAGTTTCGTCGGCTTCGCGTCATATTACAGACGGTTCGTCGCCGACTTTGCAACAATTGCCAAACCCCTACACGCATTAACATCTAAGGGGGTCCGGTTCCACTGGGGTCAAGAGGAGGAGGCTGCTTTTTGCTCCCTTCGGGACGCCTTGGTAAAAGCTCCTCCCTTGATCTACCCTGATTTTTCAAAGCCGTTCCTGCTCGACACCGATGCGAGCAACACGGGTATTGGGGGCGTGCTTTCCCAGGTGGTTGACGGCGTCGAACGGGTGGTTGCGTACGGCAGTCGGTGTTGTCTCAAGCAGAGCAAAGATATTTGTTACCCGCAGAGAACTGTTGGCAATTGTCTATTTCATCCAACAGTATCGCCCATATCTGTACGGTCGGCGTTTCACCGTCCGCACAGATCATGCGGCACTGCAGTACGCCCTGCGAGTTCAACAGCCATCGGGACAATTGTCCCGATGGTTGGAGATCCTCCAGGATTTTGATTTTGACACCACATACCGTAAGGGCGTCCGCCACACCAACGCGGACGCTCTGTCGCGCATGCCAACCACCTCGGAATGCGCGTGCCTCCTGGGTCGGGACGTTGCAAACCAGCAGGGGACGGGTCGGTTCCGGGCCTTGCGGCTGCCGCCGACGGCGGGACAGTTGTTCTGAGTTCCATTGAACAACAAGGGAAAGATTCCCTGTTGGGTTTGCACATCCAGGAGTGGGGGCGCCTCCAGATGGAGGATACCTCCCTCCTCGCGTTGCGTCGTCGCGCCGGGGAGGCAGGGCGGGGATCGGGTGATGCCGACGCATGGGAAATGCACGCGGGTTGCTGTTGCACTGGACGGGAAATCCCACCGACACCGGCTGGTGGTCCCTTCGGGCTTACGGGGTAGGGTGGTGTGGGCTGCTCATGAGCGCCTCCTCCACCTGGGTACCCAAAAGACCCTCGCCTTGCTCCAGCGTGATTTCTTTTGGCAAGGAATGACAAGGGATGTCCCTGATCTATTGGCTTCATGCCCGAGGTGTGCACAGCGGAAACCACCAGCGCGAGAATCTAACCCGCCCTTGCAGTCTATCAGGGTCTCCAGAGTAAACGAACTTGTCGCGCTGGATATTCTGGGCCCATTCTCCGCCACCCTAGGGGAAACAGATACTTGTTAACCGGGGTCGAGTATTTTACGCGCTGGCCTATGGCCTGGCCCCTGGCCAATCAGTCGGCAGCAGCCATCGTCGACGCCTTTGTCCAAGGCTATGTCATGGACAAAGGTGCCCCGGAACGGCTGCTGACCGACCAGGGTAGAAATTTTTCCGGAAAACTCCTCCAACAGGTTTGTGAGCTCCTAGGAACGAAAAAGATTCGTACTTCCCCCTATCACCCGCAAACTGACGGGATGGTCGAGCGTCTGCATCGTACCATCTCGTCTATGTCATCACAGCAGGTTTCGGACTCACAGACGGATTGGGACTTGAAAATCCAAGGGGTCTTGGCAGCATACAGATTGGCCCCCCATGCTGCAACGGGATTTTCGCCATTCTTCCTCATGTATGGGCGCGACCCTGACCCACCCGTTCGGGCGCAGCTGCAGATCCCCACACCACTTGGAAAAACTAAATTAATTGACCATGTCAAATTTAACCTTGAAAAATTGACGGAGGCACGGGATGCTGCCATGTTAAATTCGGAACAGCGTCAAAAAGCTAACGAGCGCCTCAGACTGGGTCGCGCGCACGTGCTGCAGTGGAAGCCGGGGGACAGAGCATGGCTGCACTGCCCCCAGGTACCGCTCGCAACATCCCCTAAACTGGCGCGGCCATGGAGGGGCCCGTGGAGGTGGTCGAGGTTCTGCGGCCTCAGTGTGTTCGCATCAAATGGGGGAAGCGCCGGTGGTTTGTGCACCCCTCGAGGCTAAAACCATTCGTTGCGGTGCGAGGCCCCACTCCACACACGCATGGCCAAACATGTGGGGGGTCGGCCGACTCAGAGGGTCCGTCCTCACTGCCCTCGCCTGACGTATCGCCGGCTGTCCCACCCACAGGTGCACCGGGACTGACGAGCTCGCACCCACCTACTGCTGCGAGGGACGCCGAGGGTCTCGCGACGTCAGACGCGGACTCTATACAAAACGAACAACCGCCACCGGCGGGTTCGCCACCCGGGATTGCCCCGTGTGACGGGCCTGCAGCAAGGACACGCGCAAAAATGCGCAGACTCTTATAATGCATTGGACGAACATTTTTTTCTCTTCTTTCTTACGTACGGTTGCGTGGTGCTGCGTCGGTGGGAGCTCCTACCACATTTTTTTTTGTTTTTGTGTGTTGCATGCGTGCTGGGAGTTCCCTGCTAAACCTGTATATATACGTCGCTCTTACGGTATTCGTATTTATTCAGGGGGGTGCGTCGGATTGTTCCCTTCGGGGTTGTGGGTTTTGTTGTTGTTGTCGTTGTTGCTGTTGTTCCTTCATGTTAGCGTTAAAAAGTTTTTTTTAAGGCACACGCGGGGATCCAGGGGTTAAATAACCTTTATTAAAGTTGTTGCAGCCGGGACGGCTGCGAGCTGTACAGGGGGGGTGATGTAGGGCTGTTACAGAGGGGCTGTTTGTGTAGGGCTGTTTGCATAGGGGCTAACGGATAACAAACACAGTGGGCGGGGACTCCGTGAGCACACGGGGTGGTGCCCGCAACGACGTCCGCACTGGACGGCGTGAGGGGGTTTCGATCCTCTAGGGGGGTATAAAAAGGGATGAGCCAGAGAGCTCGGGGCTCAGTCTTAGTGTAGTTAAGGGAAGACAGAAGACCGGCCAGATAGGCCCTGGACTCCCCCTGGGACGCCGCCCTTGTAAGGGCAGTGCAGGCTGGAGCCAGTGGCGTGGTCCCGGAACCAGAGTTAGACCTCTGGGATTCCGGGTACCGTAGCCCGACTGACCAGTGTCGGGCCAGACAGCCTCCCCTAGCCCGTTAGCGGAGGACTCGGCTAGGAAGGCTAGCTAGGGGTGAATTCCCAGTTGTACGGGTGAGGGGGCCGATACATCCCTCCAGTGCTGTAAGACATTGTGCAAATAAATACGTGTGCCTTACCCCGTTGTCCACGCGTCTTCAAGAGTACTTCATATGTATGGGAGTGTGTGTGTGTGTGTCTATATGGAGCGTGGTGCTGGCCACCCACCCCCTCGCGTGCCGTTCCGGCCTTCAGAGGGTGATGCTGCATCATCAGTAACAGCACTTGCCCCAACAGTCTGCTAAGAGGCTATACGGGTGATCTTTGTCTTTGTGCGTGGTATGTGTGCAACGGTGAGCGTGATGAGGAGTTCGACTCTCTGATTATCTGAACCTCCCCTAGTTTGACTCAGCCTCAAATGAGTACCGAGTGCGCTGTACAAGCATCACCAACTGGGGAGACAAAGGCGGCCGGGCCTGGTTGCTGGCCACCCAACCCCCAAGTGTGCCACAGTGCCGGTAGCCTTCATCGGTGCTGCTACTCGCTAACAGCACTTGCCCCAACAGTCTGTTCAGGCTATGTGGCTAGCATATCTGTATTTGCATGCGTGCATAGGTAAAGCCAGAGAGAGAGAGAGCGAGAGACGGAGAGAGAGCGTGAGAAACAGAGCGAGGGTTTCGATTTAAAGCTTTCGTGACTGCAGGGATTCATCTTCTTGGTTCTTTCGGTAAAGTCACGTAGAAGGGAAGTAATAAAATAATAAAAATAAAACATCATACATTTTCGATTTAAAGCTTTCGTGACTGCAGGGATTCATCTTCTTGGTTCTTTCTGTAAAGTCACGTAGAAGGGAAATAATAAAATAATAAAAATAAAACATCATAAAATTTCGATTTAAAGCTTTCGTGACTGCAGGGATTCATCTTCTTGGTTCTTTCGGTAAAGTCACGTAGAAGGGAAGTGATAAAATAATCAATATAAAACATAATGAAATAATTCTCACGACGTTTCGGCCACAACGCAAGCAGCCGAAACGTCGTGAGAATTATTTTATTATCTATTATTCTTATTATTTTATTACTTCCCTTCTACGTGACTTTACCGAAAGAACCAAGAAGAAGAGCGAGGGGTTTTGTTTAGCATTTTAAATTCCCAAAGGTTGAGCCGGTGGGAAGGGAGAGAGAGAGAGCGAGAGAGCGAGTGCAAGGGTTTATTTAGCATTTAGAACTCCCGAAGGAAGAACCAGTGGGAAGGGAGAGAGAGAGCGAGAGAGCGAGAGAGCTATTGACAGTCGCGGCGATAAAACTGCATTGTATCAGCACAAATCTGGCGTCGCGCACACGCTTAGAGGCACTTACGAAACGGAATTACTTTGACGCACGCCCCGACGATGAGCACAGAGCCTGACCCACTCCGACTCTCACGCTCGGGCAAAGACGGAGCATTGCCTCTGTTGGGGGTTGGGGTGGGGGGTAATGAGTGGGGGGCAGAGGTCGCAAACGGGTTTTGATTCTTTACCCGTACCCGTACCCGGCCGCATCAGGGTCGCAAATGGGTACACGTACCCGGCCGGGTACGGGTACCCGTTCCCTACCCGTACCCGTACCCTACCCGAAATGAGTGACAAACGGTGACTTGCCAGTGACTCACGGCCTACCCGTACCCGGCCGCACCAGGGTCGCAAACGGCTACCCGTACCCGTACCCGGCCGGCTAGTATAGTGTATAATGTAGTGTATAGTGTAGTGTATAGTGTAGTGTGTAGTATATAGTGTAGTGTATAGTGTAGTGTAGTGTATAGTGTAGTGTGTAGTATATAGTGTAGTGTGTAGTGTATAGTGTAGTGTATAGTGTAGTGTATAGTGTAGTGTGTAGTATATAGTGTAGTGTATAGTGTAGTGTATATAGTGTAGTGTATAGTGTAGTGTATAGTGTAACGTATAGTGTAGTATCCTAGTACAGCACTAGTGTATAGTGTAGCGTATAGTGTAGTGTATAATATAGTGTAGTGTATAGTGTGGTGTATAGTGTAATATATAGTGAAGTGTATAGTGTAGTGTATAGTGTAGCGTATAGTGTAGTGTATCGTGTAGTGTATAGTGTAGTGTATAGTGTAGTGTATAGTGTAGTGTATCGTGTAGTGTATAGTGTAGTGTATAGTGTAGTGTATGGTGTAGTGTATAGTGTGGTGTATAGTGTTGTGTATAGTGTAGTGTATAGTGTAGTGCATAGTGTAGTGTATAGTGTAGTGTATAGTGTAGTGTATAGTGTGGTGTATAGTGTAGCGTATAGTGTAGTGTATAGTGTAGTGTATAGTGTAGTGTATAGTGTAGTGTATAGTAGTGTATAGTGTGGTGTGTAGTGTATAGTGTAGTGTATAGTAGTGTATAGTGTAGTGTATAGTAGTGTATAGTGTAGTGTATAGCCTGGTATACAGGAAGTCGTGGGTTCGATCGCGACCCTTACGACACCTCCACATTGTATGAGGGAGACCCATAGACTTAACATCGTAACCCACACATTTACATAGAGACCCATAGATTCACACAGAGACCGATAGACTCACACACACCCATAGACTCACATCCAGACCGATAGACTCACACAGAGATCCATAGACTCACGTTGAGACCCATAAACTTACACAGAAACCGCATAGATTCACAAAGAGACCCAAGGCTTACATAGAGACTCATAAACTCACACAGAGATGATAATTGGTTTTTTACCCTTCTATCTGGCAACAAAACTGACACCTTTTACAAGGAGTCATGTTTGCATAGACCGCAATACCTGCAGTCATAATACAAACAAAAAACATAACTCTGATAATGTGCACTGTCCTTGAAATTGATTGGTCCACACCCGAGACAGCTTTCCTTAGAGCCTAGTCTCACATGGGTTGGACCAGATGACGCAATGTGACTGCAGGTATTGTGGTCTATGCAAACATGACTCCTTGTAAAAAGGTGTCAGTTTTGTTGCCAGATAAAAGGGTAAAAAAACAATTATCATATTTTACTGGCAAATGAGGTTCCCATAGTGTAGATCACACAGAGATATCCATGGGCTCAAGTAGAGACTCATAGATTCAAGTAGAAACCCATAAACTCACACAGAGACGCATCGACTCCGAGACCCATAAACTCACACAGAGATCCATAGACTCACACAGAGGCCAATAGACTCAGTGACCCATAGCCTCGCTTAGAGACCCACAAACTCACGCATTTCCTAAATATGCAAATCCATCCCCGTTTGATTGCGCAGTTCATCTTGAATAATTAAATGAAACGCATTAACAATTCATAGGAACAGGTTTTTTTTTTTACGTTCCTCGCGTTTTATATGGGTATATTTAGTTTTAATCCGATGTTAGCTGCAGTGCAATCGACACGGAAGCCACGGGGGAAGGTGCTGTATTTGGCACCGCGGCGGCTTGGAGATGTTGACTACCTCGCCTGATATACAGGAGGTCGTGGGTTCAATCCTGACCCTGACGATGCCTGCTGCTGGAAACTTGGAGTTTGCGTGTCTCTCTCATCATCATCATCATCATCACGGTGACTAGGAGATGTTGACTACCTCGCCTGGTCTACATGAGGTCGTGGGTTCAATCCTGACCCTGACGATGCCTGCTGCTGGAAACTTGGAGTTTGCGTGTCTCTCTCATCATCATCATCATCACGGTGACTAGGAGATGTTGACTACCTCGCCTGGTCTACATGAGGTCGTGGGTTGGATCCTGACCCTGACGATGCCTGCTGTATACTTGGAGTTTGCGTGTCTCTATCTCTCATCATCATCATCATCACGGTGGCTAGGAGATGTTGACTACCTCGTCTGGTACACAGGAGGTCGTGGGTTCAATCCCGACCTGACGATGCCTGCTGCTGTATACTTGGAGTCTGTGTGTCTCTTTCTCATCATCATCATCACGGTGGCTAGGAGATGTTGACTACCTCGCCTGGTACACAGGAGGTCGTGGGTTCAATCCTGACTCTGACGATGCCTGCTGCTGTATATTTGGTATTTGTGTGTGTCTCTCTCTCTCTCATCATCATCACGGTGGCTAGGAGATGTTAACTACCTCGAATGGTATACAGGTGGTCGTGGGTTCGATCCGACTCTGACGATGCCTGCTGTATATTTGGAGTTTGTGTGTCTCTCTCATCGTCATCATCACGGTGGCTAGGAGATGTTGACAACCTCGCCCGGTACACAGGAGGTCGTGGGTTCGATCCTGACCCTGACGATGCCTGTTGTATACTTGGAGATTGCGTGTCTCTATCTCTCATCATCATCACGGTGGTTAGGAGATGTTGACTACCTCGCCTGGTACACAGGAGGTCGTGGGTTCAATCCTGACCATGACGATGCCTGCTGCTGTATACTTGGAGTTTGCGTGTCTCTCTCTCATCATCATCATCACGGTGGCTAGGAGATGTTAACTACCTCGCCTGGTATACAGGAGGTCGTGGGTTCAATCCCGACTCTGACGATGCCTGCTGCTGTATACTTGGAGTTTGCGTGCCTCTATCTCTCATCATCATCATCATCACGGTGGCTAGGAGATGTTAACTACCTCGCCTGGTCTACAGGAAGTCGTGGGTTCGATCCCGACTCTGACGATGCCTGCTGTATATTTGGAGTTTGTGTGTCTCTCTCATCATCATCATCACGGTGGCTAGGAGATGTTGACAACCTCGCCTGGTACACAGGAGGTCGTGGGTTTGATCCTGACCCTGACGATGCCTGCTGCTGTATACTTGGAGTTTGCGTGTCTCTCTCTCATCATCATCATCATCATCACGGTGGCTAGGAGATGTTGACTACCTCGCCTGGGACACAGGAGGTCGTGGGTTCGATCCTGACCCTGACGATGCCTGCTGCTGTATACTTGGAGTTTGCGTGCGTCTATCTCTCATCATCATCACGGTGGCGAGGAGATGTTAACTACCTCGCCTGGTATACAGGTAGTCGTGGGTTCAATCCTGACTCTGACGATGCCTGCTGCTGTATACTTGGAGTTTGCGTGTCTCTCTCTCATCATCATCATCACGGTGGCTAGGAGATGTTGACTACCTCGCCTGGTACACAGAAGGTCGTGGGATCAATCCTGACCCTGACGCTGCCTGCTGTATATTTGGAGTTTGCGTGTCTCTCTCTCATCAGCACGGTGGCTAGGAGATGTTGACTACCTCGCCTGGTACACAGGAGGTCGTGGGTTCGATCCCGACTCTGACGATGCCTGCTGTATATTTGGAGTTTGCGTGTCTCTCATCATCATCATCACGGTGACTAGGAGATGTTGACAACCTCGCCTGGGACACAGGAAGTCGTGGGTTCAATCCTGACCCTGACGATGCCTGCTGCTGTATATTTGGTATTTGTGTGTGTGTGTCTCTCTCTCTCATCATCATCACGGTGACTAGGAGATGTTGACTACCTCGCCTGGGACACAGTAGGTCGTGAGTTCAATCGTGACCCTGACGCTTGTTGTATATTCGGAGTTTGCGTCTCTCTCTCTCATCATCACGGTGACTAGGAGATGTTAACTACCTCGCCTGGTATACAGGAGGTCGTCGGTTCGATCTCGACTCTGACAATGCCTGCTGCTGCTGCTGTATATTTGGAGCCTGCGTCTCTCTCTCTCTCTCTCATCATCACGGTGGCTAGGAGATGTTGACTACCTCGCCTGGTGTGCAGCGGATCGTGGGTTCGATCACGACCCTGACGATGCCTGCTGCTGCTGTATATTTGGAGCCTGCGTCTCTCTCTCTCATCATCATCACGGTGACTAGGAGATGTTAACTACCTCGCCTGATACACACGAGGTCGTCGGTTCGATCCCGACTCTGACGATGCCTGCTGCTGCTGCTGTATATTTGGAGTCTGGGTCTCTCTCTGTCTCTCTCCCCGTGGTCGCGTGGATTTTTCTCCGGGTCATCCAGTTTGGTTTCGTATGGACTTTAGTAATGAAACAAAATCGATACATCCTTCATTACACGCTCTTGTTTCGTTCATTAACAAAGTCCATTTTCTTATCTTACACATCATGAAATTTTGACCGGAAACTTTAGTGACCGCAGGAATTCATATTGTTGGTTCTTTTGGTAAAGTCACGTCAATAGAAAAAAAAATTGTAATTTAAAAATAAAAATAAAATAGATTTTATTTTAAAAAATAATTTAAAAATAAAAGCATAAAAAACACGATGTTTCGATCGTAACACAAACGGTCTTCATCAGGCGCCTATTTTTTTAGCTTTTATTTTTAATTTAAAAAATATAATTTCATATTTTTTTTCTATCTACGTGACTTTACCGACAGAACCAAGAACGAAACGTCAATTTTACCAATATTGGTTTTGGCGGGTTGCATAAAGATCCGCACTGCCGGGGGAGCGGTGGTGCAGCGGTTAGCGCCACGCTGCGCTACGAACCCGGCGACCCGAGTTCGATTCCCGCTCACGGCCACTAACAAACGATTATTCGAACCGGTCCCGGGTCACCCTCTAGGTCAACTCGGCCTCAAAGTGTGTAGACATCACCGCAAGGGAGACAAAGGCGGCCGGGCGTAGTTGCGGCCTTCATAGGTACTGCTCGCTAACAGCACTTGCCCAAACAGTCTGCTATGAGGTTCCAATGGTGTAAATGCTTCACCCCGAGCTCTCATACTCTGATGGTGCGTTGTCTTTGAATTGTGCGCATTTTGGCGTCATCTGGTCCAACCCCATGTGAGACTAGGCTCTAAGGAAAGCTGTCTCGGGTGTGGACCAATCAACTTCAAGGACAGTGCGTACATTATCAGAGTTGTGTTTTTTGTTTGCATTATGACTGCAGGTATTGTGGTCTATACAAACATGACTCCTTGTAAAAAAAGGCGTCAGTTTTGTTGCCAGATAGAAGGGTAAAAAAACAATTATCAGTCTGCTAAAGATTAATATTCTTGGTTCTTTCGGTAAAGTCACGTAGAAGGGAAATAATAAAATGATAAAAATCAAACATGATGTGTCAATTCTAGATTTGAAGATTTCGTGACTGCAAGGATTCATATTCTTAGGTTTTTTCGGTAAAGTCACGTAGGTAAAACATTAAAATTAGTAAAAGTAAAATAAAAAAAATCACGACGTTTCGGAGGCAACACAAGCTTCCGTCTTCATGTGGAACCGTCACAGCCACTTGATACAGCTGTATCAAGTAATATGATATCAAGTAATATTGATATCAAGTAATATTGATAAAGCTGTCGTGGCTGTGACGGTTCCACCTGAAGACGGAAGCTTGTGTTGCCTCCGAAACGTCGTGATTTTTATTTTATTTTATTAATTTTAATGTTTTACCTACCTGGTGACTTTACCGAAAAAACCTAAGAATATGATGTGTCAACTCCTTTGCCAAGGCTCTCTGCTCTTTCCGCCCGGCTTAAAATCAGCTGCCAAGATGAGCAGAGTCCATTAGGACGCTGTCTTTCCGACAGCTCTCTGTGTTGCTTCACCCGAGAACGTCTGCTCAGCGTCGGTGGCCGAAACGTCGTGAGAATTTTATTTCATTATGGTTTTATTTTTATTGTTATTTTATTATTTCCCTTCTACGTGACTTTACCGAAAGAACCAATGCGTATGAATCCCTGCAGTCACGAAAGCTTTAGATCGACATTCATACGGGGGATCTGTGTCTTTGTGGATGTCTGCAACTTGTCACGGAAAGAGAGAGAGACAGAGAGAGACAGACAGAGAGACAGAGAGACNGACTTTTGACTTTTAGGGCAACTTTATTATCCCCAGCGCAATTGCGCTGGAGTCATTTTCGTATTTTGCGAGCCCTAGCGGCAGGAAACAAAAAAAAACACCGGCACATTGCGCCACATTCCGACGCGCAGCGCCAGTACCGCGTCGCCGCTTTCCGCCGCCTTCCGAGGCCAACCCGTTAGATGGTGAACGTCAGCCTGCCGTCTGACACGGTGCAGAGGGCCTGACCGGCCCCCCCCTCTCGCCGAAAACGGCGTGATCACCGCCTACGTGCACATGGTACGCGTGCTCCAATTGGAGCCGCGCCTTGACGAGCCCACGCGTCGTCGCCACCGCCGAGCAGCCGGCATCCGACGCGCCGGCCAGTTTTTTCTTGCGGGTCTTGTAAATGGCCATCTTGGCCTGTGCACAAATGAAATTCAGAAGGTCGTGGCTCTTGTTGGGCAAGTACGGCACCCCGTACGCGAACCAGTTTTTCTGGAAGCTCATCCCCAGTTTCGTTGAGATGTCTCCCAGGAGCCGGAACAGCGGGGACAACCGTGCGCACCCCATGTATTGGTGCGCCAGGTCTTCTCTTGCGCCGCAGAAAGCGCATCGGTCTGACGCCTCCGGGGTGACTTTATTCTGCCATGCGGCCGAGGGCAGCGTCCAGTGGAGCAGCCTCCACTGCAGGTCCCCACAGCGTTTGGTGATGGGGGGCTTGTACAGGCGGCCCCACTGGGGGGTGGCCGCGCCCGACGGTGCCAAGGCGCTCCTCCACCTGGTGTCTGGGAGTTCCGCCAGCTCCCGGCAGCGCAGCGCCTTCACGCTGCACGCGTACAGCGCTCTCTTCAGCGCGCCCCGAAAGGGCACGCTCTGGCAGCCCCCGAGCTTTAGTAGTTTGCCGGAGTCATCTCGCCCGGTGGGCTGGGTGCAGGTGAGCCGCAATTCAGGGAATGAGGGAGGGGGGCGCCGTCTTCGGGCGCCTCGAGCCGCAGCCGCAGCTCCCGCATCGCCGCGAGCGCCGCCCGCAGCAGCTTCTCCCCGGCCAGCACGGTGCGGAGTCCGGCGGCGCCGCTGACGTCGGCCGCGGACCTCCACGCCGGGTGCCGGTCGCGGTCCCGCACCAAGTCCCCCACCGCTCGAATCCCCGCCGAGGTGAAACGGCGGGCCAGCGTCGCTTCTTCTCGGATCTCAGCGAAGCGGCCGTTGATGAACAGTGGCTCGCGCAGAAACTGCCCGAGCGTGCATTGTGGGTCTCCTCTCTCCCAGGCCAGACTGCGCCACGCATCCAGGAGGCTCCGGTGGAAGGCCGGCAGCCCCGCGTAGTCGACCCGGGCCAGATCTAACAGGAAGATTTCTCTTCCGTAGCCCAGGCCACCCCCGGCGCCTCTCAGCAAGGCGAGAGAGAGAGACAGATTTGATTTTTGATTGCCTTTATTTCGGCACCGTCTGCAAAATGCAGTGGCACCCATGTGCGCCAAATAAATCCAATAAACACAAAAACCGCACAAACACAACCAACGTCGCGCCGCGTCAGTATGCAGGCTCCGTTTGCACTGAGAGGGGGGGGGTTCTGGGGGGGGCGGGGGGGGGCATCCGCTCAGGGGGGGGAGGGGGGGGTCAAACGAAAACCGGACCGCGCCATCCTTGACCGTGCACAGGGCGTCCCGCGCCCTACCCCACCGCGGGAGGAACTCCCCCTCGGCCGCCGACAGTCTGTAGTGGGCGAGTTCCAAACGCACGCGCGCTTTTATTAGGGCCTGCGCCACTTGCAGCACCCCCGCGCCGCCGACCTTCCCCTCCAGCGCACGCTTCCTTGTGGTATACGTCGCAAGCTTTGCCTGCGCGCACACAAAGTTTGCCACGTCTCTGGCGGGGCTCGCCACTCCCGTCACCCCGTATATGTAGGCGCTCTCACTGGCCGGTACGTCCAGCTCCCGGAACACCTCTTTCACAAAATCCCAGAGCGGGGCCAGCCTCGCACACTGGAGGTAAGCGTGGACCACGTCCTCCCTCACTCCGCAGAACACGCACGTGTCCGGGGTCCCCGGCACGGCGCGGCTGACCCACACGGCCACTGGCAGCGTGCGGTGCACGAGCCGCCACTGCAGGTCACCGCATCGCTTGGTGGTGGGAGGGCGATACAGGTTCCTCCACTGAGGCCCCGCGGTGTCCAGCACCCCAAAATGTTCTCTCCATGCCGTGTCCGGCTGGCCCGCCAGCTCCGCGGTCAGCGCCGCCTTCAAGCAGGCATCGTAGAGCCGCGTTTTGCCCGCGCCGTCAAGCGGCACCTCTGTGCACCCCGCCACGTGCAGCAGCGCCCCGTCCTCCACGTGGCCGTCGGGGGCGCGGACCGAAAAGGCCAGCGGAGGGAACGGGGGGGGTCCTCCTCCCCGACCTCCGTCAGCCGAACGTCCAGCGCCCGCATCGCCCGCAGGGCCTCTCTCAGCACCTTGGCTCCCGCCAGGACTGTGCGGCGTCCGGCCGCTCCTGAGATTTCAAGGGCCGTGCGCCACGTGACCCGTCCGGGCGCCAGCAGGTCTCCGACCCTTGCGATGCCGCTTTCGGCAAAACGCCCGGCCAGGGCGTGCTCCCCCGCAAGCCGGGCAGAACCGGATTTGCGAACAGGGGCTCCCCTACGAAGTGGGCCGCCCCGTATTCGCCTCCGACCCGCGCCCACACCAGCGCCCCCCACGCGTCCATCACTCCTTGGTAGACTGCGGGCAGCATGGCGCGGTCCACTATGGTCCTATCCGTGAGGAACAGTTCGCGGGCGTACCCCAGACACCCGGCGCGCCGCAGCAGGCCGAGGGCCAGGGGCCGCCCAGGCCGTTCATCCCCCCGTACAGCAGTCGCTGCGCCTGTTGGAGCCTGAAAGTCCGGATTCGCGCAGCGACGTGAACGAGGCCCTGTCCCCCTCCCCACCGGCAGACAGAGGACCCCAGGCCTCTGCCAGTGGCGACCATGCCACACAAAGGCGGTGAACCGCCTCTGTATTCGCGCCACTAGCCCCGCCGGGGGTTGCAAGGCTTTGGCTTTGTGCCAGAGAAGTGCCGCGGCCAAATTATTCACTACGAGGACCCTCCCACGGTAGCCATTCCCGGGGCGAACCGGGCCCACGCCGCCAGCGTCGTGCCAATTTTTCCTTCCACCTCCTCCCAATTTTGCTCGACCTCTACCGGGCTTCCCAGATGTACCCCGAGGTAGTGGGCTCCCCCCGCTCCCCAGGCCACGCCTCCCGGGAGCGCCAGGGAGCCCACCACCCCGCCCGGCCTCAGTGCTATTGCCTTGCTCTTTTCCCAATTTACGCTGGCGGCGGAGGACCCCTCGTAGAGGCGTACCGCGCCTCGTACCGCCTCCACGTCTTGCGCGCTTGCCACCACGACGCACACATCGTCAGCGTACGCCGAAAGCGTGACCGGCGCGTCGCCCGCGCCCGGGAACCGAAAACCCCCCAGCGTTCCCCGCAGCCGTCGTAGGAGAGGCTCTATGCACAGAGTGTAAAGGATGCCGGACAGGGGACACCCCTGCCGGACCCCTCCCCCACGGCCAAGGGGGCGCCGAGTTTGCCATTTACTTTAACGAGGCTGCTCACCTCGGTGTACAAGAGGCGCACCTGCGCCCTGAAAGCTGGCCCTACCCCATATGCCTCCAGCGCCTTGTACATATATTCATGCGAGACGCGGTCGAACGCCTTCGCCTGGTCCAGAAACAACAGGCCTGCGTCAATGCCGTGGGCGGCGGCGAGGTCCATAATGTCGCGCACCACCCCGACGTTGTCATGTATGGCTCTCCCCGGAACGCAGTACGACTGGTCCGGGTGCACGAGGCTCCCCGCCACGGTCTTCAGGCGGTTCGCCAGGGCTTTAGCCAAAATCTTGCAGTCCGTGCATAGCACGGACACCGGCCTCCAGTTATCCAAACGGCGCAGGTCGCCCTTTTTCGGGAGCAACGTCACGACCGCGCGCCTGCTGCTCTGCGGCAGCACCCCCGAGCGGAGGCTCGCTCGCAGCACGTCGGCGAGCGCCGGTCCGAGCTCAGGCCAGAAGGTCGTGTACACCTCGGCAGGGAGGCCGTCTATACCGGGGGCCTTCCCCGCGGCGAGACTCCTCACCGCGGCCTCCAGCTCTGGCAGGGTGACCTGCTCGTCCAGCCGTTTGGTGTCAGACGAGCCAAACTGGGGACGCCCTCTAGGAGTTCCGCCACCGCCTCCCCGTCAAACTCCCTCTCAGCAAATAGCTGGCCGTAGTACCCGTTGACGAGGCGCATGATTCCCTCCCCGTCGCACTGGGTCTCCCCGTCCGGCCCCGTCAGGCTGGTAATGTCGGTTCGCTGGGCCCGCGTGGCCCCCTGCCTGAAAAAGGTTTTGTCGGCGCGTCCATGCTGTACAGGTGGGTCATTTTCCGGCCCACAAACCCCCTGTACGCGTCGTTGTCTGAGACGGCCCTCAGGAGCCGCTGTTGTTGCCGCAGCTCCCTGCAGCCCTCGGCGGCGGGGTGGTGGCCCAATGCTTCCTCCACCACCAGCACCCGGGCCCGGAGAACCTCCTCCTCCTCACGCCGGGCCGCCACGCGTTGGCCCATGTAGGCCCTTGCCAGCACCCCCACCTGGGCCTTCCCGTTGTCCCACCACTGCTGGAGTGTGGCGAAACGGCCCCGTCTCCCCTCCCACACCTTCCACAAGGCCCGGAAAGCCGCCAGAAACCCACCGTCGTCCAACAGGTCCACGTTCATCCTCCAATACGGGCGCCCTTGCCCGCCGTGAGGGAGATGCAGGCGCACGTGCACCATGTGGTGGTCGGAGAAGCCGGTGGGGACCACCCCGCTCTCACCGAGCAGGCTGGCCCCCCCGGCGTGACGTACATCCGATCCAGCCTGGCCAGGCTCGGCCGCCCTCCCGCACCGCACCTGCTCCAAGTGTATTGGCGCTGGCCCGGGTTTTGGAGCCGCCACGCGTCCAAAAGTCCGTTGTCAGCCACGACGGCCGCCCACTCTCTCGCCGATTCGGGGTGCGGTTCCGGCCCAGTCCGATCCAGGGAGGGTTGGAGTGTGCAATTAAAGTCTCCCGCCACGACCGTGACCGCTCCCTCGTCGCCGCCGGTCTCCGCCACCACCCGCCGTAATTCTCCTTTGAAGAACTCAGCCCTGTCCCTCGACCTGCTGGGCGCGTACACGTTAATCACGTGGGTCTTGGTGCCGGCGAGCACCATGTCCGCCACGACGAGGTGGCCAGCCACTATCTCCCGATACGTCAGGGCGTCTGGGGCGAAAGTCCGGGAGCACACCACCGCGACCCCCGCCGCCCCGTCCACGCCGTTGCTAAAAAAAAAGGAACGCCCGTGTAGCATCTGCTGGCGGCTCGGGTGTAGCGCGGCGTCCAGGTGGGTTTCCTGAATCAAGGCTACGTCGACCGCTTGGTCGTCGAGGAGCCTGCACAGGCGGCGCCACCGGTCCTCGCTGCGCAGTCCGTTGCAGTTTATGGTTGCAACAATCAATCCTGGCCCCATCGCGGCTTTCAGGGGAGGTCCACGCACGCCGGCACCCTCGAGGCCACTTTTGAGGCCACCTTCTCCTTGCCCCGCAGCCTCGTCATCATACCCTTGATGCGGTAGCGCTCCCTCGGGGTGCAGCCGTACTCTGCCGGCCGCCGGCAGATCTCCTGCGCCGTGAGAGGAACGCGTCCGCGTCCGGGAAGACCTTATGGGGCACCACCCTCTTGCCGTAATTTTCCCTAAAAAAGGCCAGGATGGCCTGCGCGGGCATCTTTCTGTCCGGTTCTACCGGGCTGCAGCTCCACTCGCTCCCGCAGACGCTGCCCCCGTCACCCTCATCCACGGTGTAGGCGTCGTCGTCTACGCCGTCGTCGTGCCGCCTCCTCCCGGGGCGCCGCAGTCGTCATCGCCGCCGCCACCGCCGCCTCCACCCGCGCCGGCATCCGCGCGCTCGGCGCGGCCGCCCCCGGGGTCAGCGTCACCTGCCCACCACCGTGGGTCCAGGACGCCGCTCGGACCGGGGCGACTTTCGTCACCCGGCTCGACGGGCGCTCCCTCGGCCGCCGTCGTCACCGGCTGCAGCGCACCTCCGTCGCTGCCACAGGTGTCCGTCACTGGGGGGTGGGGGGGTGGGGGGGTGGGGGGGTGGGGGTGGGGGGGTGGGGGGGTGGGGTGGGGGTGGGGGTGGGGGGTGGGGGGGGGGGGGGGGGGNGGGGGNGGGGGGGGGGGGGGGGGGGGGGGGGGGGGTGGGGGGNTGATGGTTCCTCCAAGGTCCATCTCCTCCCCCGCGCCTCGTTCTCAGCATCGACGGGCGGCCTCGCCGCGTCTCTCTCGCTGCCGGCCGTGCGCTTCGGGGGGGCGCCTTCGCCCTCCACCTCCACGTGCCCGTTCTTCGCCTTCCTCTTGGCCCTCTGCTTCTTACGACTCCCCTCGACCACTACGAAGCCGGCGGAGTCGTCCCCCCGCGCCTGCGCGTCGTTGGCTGGTTGCGCTCCCGGCGGGTCGTGGCTGGTGACCTGCCTCTCCCGCCGGTCCTGGCACTCGTCCTGTTGCTGCTGCTGCCGCCGCTGCGGCTGCTGCTGCTGCTGCGGCTGCTGCTGCGGCTGCTGCTGCTGCTTTGTTGTTGCTGCGCTGCCCTTGGTGTTGTTGCTGCGGCTGTTGCTGCTCCTCCGGTCGGACCCATTGTCCCGGCATCGCCGCGGCAGGTGGCGCGACCAACCCGCTCACCTTGCTCGGGCAGTTTCTACGGGCGTGGCCCGGTTTGCCACACCCGTAGCATCGGAGCCCAACCGAAGAGGCATACACCGTGTAAGTGCTTTTGTTTATGGTGTATTTGAGTGTAACGTCAAGTTCTTCGGCCCCATTCTTCAGGACCATAAAAACTTGGCACTGTAGTGCCTTGACATGGGTGAGTGCTGCGTTGCTCGTTCTCATGGGCAGTGTTGTGATGCTCGACACGGCCGTGCCGAAGCGCTGCAGGTCGACGCGCAGCTCGGCGTTGGAGAGGTACGGCGGCGTGCCGGAGAGCAGCACGCGGACCGCGGGCGAGGCGAGCGGGGCGCACTGCACAAACAGCTCCCCCACCGTGAGCCCCTTCTCCACGACTCGCGCCACCATCTCCTCCTCCGCCACGAACACGGTGACGCCGCGGTTTTGGCGCTGGACGGCCAAGACGCCGGCGGAGCCGACGCACGCGGCCACCGCGCCGGCGACAGCGTCGGCTGTCACCTCAGGTGGAGGGAAAGCCACGAGGCCGTTCCTCCGCGTGAGGCTCAGCATCCTCGCGTCCTCCTCTTCCGCGCGCTGGCGCTGCGCCATGATGGTGGTGGCAGAGTACCTTTGCGCTGTGTCGTTGGGCGTTCGCTGGCGGTGCTGCTTTCGTAAATGTTGTCGTTGTTGTCGTTGTTGTCGTTGTTGCCGTTGCTTTGTTAAGTCGCGCCGCGTGTGCGTCGTCCCGCGTGCGCGTGTGGAAGGGGAAAAGGAAAAAAATCCGCACAAAAGAAATCTCGCCGCGAGTCGAACGACCGTGGACTTTCGGTCGACGAGCTCGGCGGACCAAAAAAAAGGAAAATAAAAAAAAACTGGGAAAAGCCAAAAAGGGAGTGGGGGGAATAAAGATGAAAACCGAAAAACGAGGGATGAAAGTATCGTCCTTTGGTTATTCGGCGGTATGAAACTCTCTCGCGGCCTGAGCCCAGGCCCCCATCCACACCAACGTTGGGGCAGGAGCTCAGGTGAAACGCAGCCGCACCCGACGGTGGTGAGAGAGAGAGAGACAGAGAGNCAGAGATGGAGAAGAGAAGAGACAGAGAGAGAGAGAGAGAGAGAGACAGAGAGNGAGACAGAGAGAGAGGAGAGAGACAGAGAGAGACAGAGACATACAGAGAGAGACATACAGAGAGAGACAGACAGAGAGAGACAGAGAGAGAGACAGAGAGAGAGAGNGACAGAGAGAGACAGAGAGAGAGACAGAGAGAACAGAGAGACAGAGAGAGAGACAGAGAGAGACAGAGAGACAGAGAGAGAGACAGAGAGAGAGACAGAGAGAGAGAGAGAGACAGAGAGAGAGAGAGAGAGACAGACAGAGAGAGAGAGGAGAGACACAGAGAGACAGAGAGAGACAGAGAGACAGAGAGACATTTTGACTTTTGAAAACTTTATTTCCCCAGCGCAAATTGCGCTGGAATATTGCTGTGCCTTGTAAGCCACTCGGAACTGACCATTTCTATGAGTCTCTGTGGGTCTCTATGGGTCTCTATGTATCTCTCTGAGTCTCTGTGTCTCTGTGTGTCTCTATGGGTCTCTATGGGTTCACTGTGTCCCTTTAATGTCCCTCTATGGGTCCCTAGGGGTCGTCCATAAATGACGTCACGCGATATTGGACGATTTTTGACCCCCCCCTCCCCCCTTCGTCACGCGACGTCACAAAAAGTCAGACCCCCCCCCCAAATATGACGTCACAGCCCCCCCCCCCCAAATAAAACATGCTTCAAATCGCTTTAAACTATTGTCATTGTAGTGCGTATTCAATGTGGCGCTGCACTCTGATGTTGTAGGAGAAAACATTTATTACAAAGTCAATTTAATTAAGTAGAACGTGTTGTCTATATTTATTTAAAGTGGCGGATTTTTATGTGACCTCCCCCCCCCTCGTTACACATCGTCACAAATGTCTGACCCCCCCCCCCCACTATTTACACTGAATTATAACAAAACAAAGATCCCCCGTATAGCCTCAATAGACTGTAGGGGCAAGTGCTACGAAGGCCGGCACGGCACACGAGGGGTGGGTGACCAACACCAGGCCCGGCCGCCTTTGTCTCACCAGTGGCGAGGTTTACTGCACACCGCACCAGATACTTATTTAATGCTGAGTCGACCTAGGGGAGGTCCAGGACCGGTTCAGAAAATCGTCACTGGTGGTGTCAGTGGCCGTGAGCGGGAATCGAACTCGGGTCGTAGCCTTAGAGCAGCGTAGCGCTAACCGCTGCACCACCGCTCCCCACACACACACACACACACCACACACACGCATACACCACACACACACCACACACATACCACACACACACCACACACACTACACACACACACACACACCACACACACTACACACACACCACACACACACACACACACACACACACACACACACACCAGACACACACCATACACACACACCACACACACACACACCACACACACAGACACACACCACACACACACACCACACACACACACACCACACACACCACACACACCACACACACACCATACACACACACCACACACACCACACACACCACACACGCACCACACACACTNACCACACACACCACACACACNACTNACCACACACACACCACACACACACACACACACACTACACACACCACACACACACCACACACACACACACACCACACAACACACACACACCATACACACCACAAACAAACCACACACACACAACACACACCACACACACACACCACACACACACCACACACACCACACACACCACACACACACCCACACACACACACCAACACACCTACACACACCACACACACACCACACACACACCACACACACACACACCACACACACACCCACACACACACACACACACCAGAGACTCATCATGTACTTACCGATCAGACTCAGTCATGAATTGATACTTCAGACCGACTTGGACTGCATAACAATGACTTTCCCACCTCTGCCACACACACACCACACACACCACACACACACACCACACACACACCACACACACACACACACACACACACACACACACNACACACACCACACACCAAACACACACACACCACACACACCACAAACAACCACACACACACACCCACCACACACACACCACACACCACACACACACCACACACACACACCACACACACACCACACACCAAACACACACCACACACCACACACACCACGCACACAGCACACACACCACACCACACACAATACCAATTTGATTAAATCATCCTTTGCCAGTACCAATAAATGAGAATGGTTTCCCCCTTTTATCTGGCAACAAAACAGCTGTGTTAAGATGTTAAAACACCAAACTGAAACCCTTTTACGAGGAATCATGTCTGCATTAACCACAATGCTTGTCGGTCAAAATGCAAACAAAAACGCACTCTGATTAAATGAATAACAATTTGATTTTGTGAAACGAAAAAGCATTTTTGGTTTTCGCCGTGGTGAGAAAGGATTCACTTCGACATGCATCTGCCGATGTGTGCCGTTGTGTGTCTCTGTCTGTGTGTCTCTGTGTGTGTGTGTCTCTCTCTGTGTGTCTCTGTGTGTCTCTCTCTGTGTGTCTCTGTCTGTGTGTCTCTGTGTGTGTCTGTCTGTGTGTCTCGGTGTGTGTCTCTCTCTGTGTGTCTCTGTGTGTGTCTGCTGTGTCTCTGGTGTCTGTGTCTGNGTGTCTCTCTGTCTGTTGTCTCTCTGTGTGTCTCTGTGTGTGTCTCTGTGTGTGTCTCTGTGTGTGTGTTTCTGTGTGTCTCTCTCTGTGTCTCTGTGTGTCTCTGTGTGTGTCTATGTGTGTCTCTCTCTGTGTGCCGATGTGTGTCTCTGTGTGTGTCTCTCTCTGTGTGTCTCTGTGTGTGTGTCTCTCTCTGTGTGTCTCTCTCTCTCTGTGTGTCTATGTGTGTGTCTCTCTCTTTGTGTGTCTATGTGTGTGTCTCTCTCTGTGTCTCTCTCTGTGTGTCTCTGTCTGTTTGTCTCTGTCTGTGTGTATCTGTGTTGTGTGTCTCTCTCTGTGTGTCTATGTTGTGTGTCTCTCTCTGTGTGTCTCTGTCTATGTGTCTCTGTGTTGTCTCTCTCTGTGTGTCTGTCTGTGTGTCTTGTGTCTCTCTCTCTGTGTGTCTCTGTGTTGTCTCTCTCTGTGTGTCTATGTGTGTGTCTCTCTCTGTGTGTCTCGGTGTGTGTCTCTCTGTGTGTTTCTGTGTGTCTCTCTGTGTGTCTCTGTGTGTCTTATGTGTCTCTGTGTGTGTCTCTGTGTCTGTGTCTCTGTGTATCTCTGTGTGTCTCTCTCTGTGTGTCTTGTGTCTATCTCTGTGTGTCTCTCTCTGTGTGTCTATGTGTGTCTCTCTCTGTGTGTCTCTGTGCGTGTCTCTCTTGACTTGTGTGTCTGTCTGTGTGTCTCCCTGTCTGTGTTTAGTCTCTCAAATTAACAATCTTTGGAAGAACGTAATCAACCAGGTGGGTGTTGACTGTTGTGTTAGCCGACTCTCTGTGTTGTATTGCGTTATAAGTTTACTAGGTTTAAATTTAGTTTAAAGCTTTCGTGACTGCAGGGATTCATATTCTTGGTTCTTTCGGTAAATCTTTTTGGTTCTTTCGGTAAAGTCACGTAGAATGGAAATAATAAATAATAAAAATAAAACATTTTTTTTATTTGAATGGAAATAATAAATTAATAAACAATTTACATTCTTTTTTTATTTTAATATCATTCTACGTGACTTTACCGAAAGAACCAAGAAGATGAATCCCTGCAGTCACGAAAGAAGCTTTAAATCGAAACATTTCGGTAAAGTCATGTAAAAGGGAAATCATAAAATAATAAAAAATAAAATAATAAAATTTCACGACGTTTCGATCGCAACACAAGCAACCATCATCAGGTGTGAAAACCACGCAAGAACATTTTATTTTTTATTTTTTTATTTTTTATTTCCCTTCTNCGTCTCTTTACTAGGCTTGTTTTTCTCTTTCATTTGTACTGGCGATGGTTGCCCGTGTTGCAATAGAAACGTCGTGTGCTATTTTGAATTCATTATTTTCTCTTTCTACGTGACTTTACCGAACGAACCACAGAATGATGAGAAAGTGACCCCACTCCCCCCCACTGAGCTCATCACCGTGCTGAGCGTGAACCAGAGGTCGCAACCGGGTACCCGATACCCGTACCCTACCGATACCCGGTACCCGTACCCAGCCGGGTACGGGTACCCGTTTGCGACCCTGGAGCGGCCGGGTACGGGTAGGCCGTGAGTCACTGGTGAGTCACCGTTTGTCACTCATTTCGGGTAGGGTACGGGTACGGGTAGGGTACGGGTACCCGTACCCGGCCTGGTACGGGTACCCGTTTGCGACCCTGGTGCAGCCGGGTACGGGTACGGGTAGGCCGTGAGTCACCGGTGAGTAACTGTTTGTCACTCATTTCGGGTAGGGTCGGGTACTCGTACCCGGCCTGGTAGGGGTAGGGTACGGCTACCCGTTTGCGACCCTGGTGCGGCCGGTACGGGTAGGCCGTGAGTCACTGGTGAGTCACCGTTTGTCACTCATTTCCCAACGTCTTGTCTCTTCTCACAATTCAAGTTCCTAGAATCAACCCACCCGCGCCTGCAACATGGCTTCATCCCAGAGGTCACAACCGGGTACCCGATACCCGTACCCTACCCGATACCCGGCTACCCGTACCCGGCCGGGTACGGGTACCCGTTTGCGACCCTGGTGCGGCCGGGTACGGATACGGGTAGGCCGTGAGTCACTGGTGAGTCACCGTTTGTCACTCATTTCCCAACGTCTTGCCTCTTCTCACAATTCAAGTTCCTAGAATCAACCCACCCGCGCCTGCAACATGGCTTCATCCCAGAGGTCGCAATCAGGTACCCGATACCCGTACCCTACCCGATACCCGGCCGGTACGGGTATCCGGTATCGGGTACGGCCGGGTACGGGTACGGGTACCGTTTGCGACCCTGGTGCGGCCGGGTACGGGTAAGGAATCAAAACCCGTTTGCGACCTCTGGCGAGACACAGCCCCAGACGTTTAATTGAAGCCGCATTAACAATTCATGGGCACAAGCTGCACGTTGCTGTTGTTATTGTTGTTGTTGTTTATTTATAGGCAGCGTAGTGACGTGTCGATTGTATTAGGGGAGCGGTGGCGCTGTGGGGTGAGAGACGCGGTGAGATTTTCGTTAGAAGGTGAATCATCAACGTAAGGACACACTTAACTTTGTTATCAACCTCTTTGTGGTTATTCACGATGTTGTTGTTGTTGTTTTCTTAACAATTGAGAACGAAGGGGAGTTGCAAGGCTGCAGTGAAGGTGAAGACCATTGCACTACACAATACACTACACTACTATACACTACACTACTATACACTACACTACTATACACTACACTACTATACACTACACTACTATACACTACACTACTATACACTACACTACTATACACTACACTATACACTACATATACACACACTACACACTACACTATACACTACACTACTATACACTACACNACTATACACTACACTACTATACACACACTATACACTACACTATACACTACACTCTATNCACTACTATACACTACACCACTACACATACACTACACTCTACACTACACTATACACTACACTATACACACACTCACTACACTATACACTACATACATACCACTATACACTACACTATACACTACACTATACACTACACTCACTATACACTATACACTACACTACTAGGTACACTACACTCTACACTACACTACACTACACATATACAATACATTACACTCACTACACTANTATACACNACAACTCTACACTACTATACACTACACACACACTACACATACACTACACACTATACACTACACATACTACCATACACAACACCACTACAAAACACTACTATACACTATACACTACTANTATACACTACACATACACTACATACTATACACNACACACTACACATACACTACACACACAATCACTACACTATCACTACACACATATACTACACTACACNTCACTACTATACACTACTACANATGACACATACACTACNACTACACTACTATCACACTACTNACACNACACTATCANTCCTACCTATCTATCACACNACACACTNCACACTCACNCTNCACTATCACACTNTCACTACNCACNACTATCACTCTCACTCTCACNACTAAACTAGTCTACACTCACTATACACTCACACNCACTATCACNCACTAANCAACTATATACACTCACTACAATCTCATNACNNCANTATCACTACTCCANNCCTACTACTCACTCANTATNCACNAACACATATNCACTCAACTATACACNNCTCATCANNACATACTCACACACACACNCACNATCACNACACANTCTACTATACATACACNNCAANNCACNACACAATCNNCACANACACATCANTANACTCANATATACANCTATAANATCAAATCNCACTATACTACACATATCACCGGGTACACTACNCNACACANTAGCACACTACACACNCACTCNCGTCATACACTACAANCACNCACTATCTAGCACACTACTATCACTACANTCACNNTAGGGGGCACTNCACTATATAACATNCACNCACTNCTACACTATACTGGNCTCATAGCACACNCTANTCTCACGTCGACTACCTAACCACCACTCGNCNCACACNATACANTGACTACACATCTATNANTACGNCATCNTCTATCTCATACACTACACACTCATGCNTGTATCANNCGTATGTTATTNCAGCTACGTGATCNCACNACGACTNACACTANAACAACTCAGTATATACNACACTTAGCCGTACAGGCTNCCATACACGAAATATACCANACTATACACNTACTATATTGCANTAATAACTTNTGATCACNNCACNNANACCACTGATACNATCACANTGNCACTCATACACGACACTCANACACNATCANTATATCACTCACACTGATACACACNNTGATCCGCNCANTACACATGAGGCCACTGATACGTGNATACGAACTNCACTGACACACCNNNATACATCNNACANNANACNNATGGCGACACACTGCNATCACACNNCACTANACNCTGAGGCCACTANACAGCTTCCAACACTNCAAACNTGAGCNCTGNCANNATACATGACACNACNAGCANTCAACACTGAANACTGANACCNNAACNNCACANTCACACTGNTCANACACNNACNCAACNCATATTACACCACATAGNACNACGNATACACTTGCACNNTACATAGCACNAGTGTCAAAGTTACCTCAGNAGGTTNACNGGNACTCTGTGTGCGAACTCTNATGGGGGNAGGTGGGNAGGGGGGGGGGTGCCAGCAGTAACNGGCCNCTCATGGACTGCNAATANATCNCATANTGCACTACTATTCTNACCGCTCGGGATCCAGTTAGGCCTCCCTAATTCTTAAGGCGCTGNTCAGGTGCNGTGGTGACGNACTTACGGCCGGNTACAGGGAATNNACCTCGACNACANCACANNCACTCACCCGCAACGATCGATCACANNCTCACAGACAATTCACACACTCTCAAANGGGATTNCAAGNTCCCCTNNATGANCCTTGGCACACAGCCTGNAGGGGCATCTGTTACANCGATCACCTNAAGTGCACGNTGGCCATCAGGGNTGGNTGCTAGNNNNCNCACNCCGACNCNTNCCAGTGCANATAGTTCACTACACACCTAGCCNCTCATTNCGACTGNGNCGCACCTAGGGNAGNCAATCCAGAACCCAGATAATACGCGGATTTGGCCGTANCGGAATCTCCAACCGGCGCAGGTNCATACCAGCGTNTATCGTAACCCGTCCCCACAGGAGTNATATCACACACCAACACNAACANACNCCNCTCNCATCCACCCACACCTNCCANATNNCANGACATTANACACCACAGAGNACNCACGCCACGCAGCACACTGTGTGGNCACACACAGCGANTTNNCNAACACACANTCACACACACCNCACAAGNCCTCNCACGANCACANCGNCACACAANGNCACAGCAACACACACTGTCACNCGTTACANTCANAAAGCACCTTACACACTAGCACCNACACACACACNCNGTAATCACANACACANNACACACAACCGNCACCGANANACACACNGTCTTAACACACACAGCAGACATCACACCCAATCNCANCANACCNNCANAACACACGAAACACACACACNCANACATCACACNNACAGCANCCGACACATGACAACCCNNCANAACACAANAGCACACANCACACACCANTNACCACACACATAGNANCACACGGACACAACTGAATAGCAGTCTCACGCNGNACACACACACANNNACCACACANAGNACACACACACAGACNCACACACANNNACACACTCACTACACACACACACACTANCGACACACACTGTGACANACACANATACACACACACACACAACACACACTCACACACNCTGACACCCCTCTATGCACACACANAGCACNNACACTGACACANNCACNCAACACAACCAGCCATACACTNAANACACANTNANACACACANACACCACACACACACAACCTNACANACACACTAACAGACCACCAGTACCNNCACACACCATNACACACAANCGACCACCACTGACACACACACANCACACACACAACACATNACACACTNCNCACCACACACACACACACACAACACANTGCNACACACACACANANACACACACANACANACACACACCNCACACACNCGGACANACCACACAACACACANTTTGTCCACCACTNNCACACTCACAACANACACACACTCGNCACAACNCACANAACACACACAGCANCCCANNACANANACCACAGCNCCACAGCACACACAACACACACTGNCCACACAANNCACACNACCACACACANACACACANANACACGCACTGACAACANACACAACACAGCNACGAACACAGCACAACAACACACCACGACAGACACA
>MU249730.1:82500-115000 GCA_018977245.1 Lethenteron camtschaticum | reverse complement strand
TTATTTGCAATAGTGCCAGGTCGCTTCTCAAAAAATAAATACATAGGTCAGTCCGACCTTACCTGGCTAAATAATAATAGCGGTCTTTGGCTGCTGATATCAATGTGCGCGTGATTATGATGATGATGACGATGATGATGATGATTATGATGATGATAAGATGATGAACTATAATTTGTGAAAGTCCCAAGTCGCTTCTCAGTAAAACAGGTGCATAGGTCAGTGCGACCTTACCTGGTTAAATAACGAGAGCGGTCTTTGGCTGCTGATATCAATGTGCACGTGATGACGATGATGATGATGATGATTATGATGATGATGATTATGATGATGATGATGATAAGATGATGAACTATCATTTGTAATAGTGCCAGGTCGCTTCTCCAAAAATAAATACATAGGTCAGTGCGACCTTACCTGGTTAAATAACGAGAGCGGTCTTTGGCTGCTGATATCAATGTGCATGTGATGATGACGACGATGATGATGATGATGATAAAATGATGAACTATAATTAGTGAAAGTCCCAGGTCGCTTCTCAATAAAACAGCTGTATAGGTCAGTGCGACTTTACCTGGTTAAATAATTAGAGCGGTCTTTGGCTGCTGATATCAATGTCCACACGATTATGATGATTATGATGATGATGATGATAAGATGATGAACTATAATTAGTGAAAGTCCCAGGTCGCTTCTCAATAAAACAGGTGCATAGGTCAGTGCGACTTTACCTGGTTAAATAATAAGAGCGGTCTTTGGCTGCTGATATCAATGTGCACGTGATGACGACGATGATGATGATGATAAGATGATGAACTATAATTTGCAATAGTCCCATGTTGCTTCTCAAAAAATAAATACATAGGTCAGTCCGACCTTACCTGGCTAAATAAGTAGAGCGGTCTTTGGCTGCTGATATCAATGTCCACGTGATTATGATGATGATGATGACGATGATGATGATTATGATGATGATAAGATGATGAACTATCATTTGTGAAAGTCCCAGGTCGCTTCTCAGTAAAACAGCTGTATAGGTCAGTGCGACTTTACCTGGTTAAATAATTAGAGCGGTCTTTGGCTGCTGATACAAATGTCCACGTAATGACGATGATTATGATGATGATAAGATGATGAACTATCATTTGTGAAAGTCCCAAGTCGCTTCTCAGTAAAACAAATGCATAGGTCAGTGCGACCTTACCTGGTTAAATAATAAGAGCGGTCTTTGGCTGCTGATATTAATGTCCACACGATTATGATGATTATGATGATGATGATAAGATGATGAACTATAATTTGTGAAAGTCCAGGTCGCTTCTCAGTAAAACAGCTGCATAAGTTAGTGCGACTTTACCTGGTTAAATAATTAGAGCGGTCTTTGGCTGCTGATATCAATGTGCACGTGATGATGACGATGATGATGATGATGATAAGATGATGAACTATAATTTGTGAAAGTCCCAGGTCGCTTCTCAAAAAATAAATGCATAGGTAAGTGCGACTTTACCTGGCTAAATAATAAGAGCGGTCTTTGGCTGCTGATATCAATCTGCACGTGATTATGACGACGACGATGATGATGATGATGACGATGATGATGGTGATGATGATGATAAGATGATGAACTATCATTTGTGAAAGTCCCAGGTCGCTTCTCAGTAAAACAGCTGCATAGGTCAGTGCGACTTTACCTGGCTAAATAATAAGAGCGGTCTTTGGCTGCTGATATCAATGTGCACGTGATTATGATGATTATGATGATTATGATGATAAGATGATGAACTATCATTTGTGAAAGTCCCAGGTCGCTTCTCAAAAATAAATGCATAGGTCAGTGTGACCTTAGCTGGCTAAATAAGTAGAGCGGTCTTTGGCTGCTGATATCAATGTGCACGTGACTATGATGATGATGATGACGATGATGACGATGATGTGATTATGATATGAATGATGACATGATGATGATGATTATGATGATGATAAGATGATGAACTATCATTTGTGAAATCCCAGGTCGCTTCTGTAAAACAGCTGCATAGGTCAGTGCGACTTTACCTGGCTAAATAATGAGCGTCTGCTGCTATCAATGTGCACGCAATTATGATGATGACGATATGATGATTAGCTATCATTTGTGAAAGTCCCAGGTCGCTTCTCAGTAAACAGCTGCATAGGTCAGTGCGACTTTACCTGGCTAAATGATGAGAGCGGTCTTTGGCTGCTGATATCAATGTGCACGTGATGATAATGATGATGATAATGATGATGATGATGACGATGATGATGATGATAATGCACCACGTTGCTGAGCAATTGTCATTTGTGTGAGGATCGCTTGTGAATTGCAAAGAGCTGAGTATTAGCTCAGTGCTGGGAGGCCCTCCCCTGGTTAAACAAAGAAAAAAATGTTGGTTTATAGTTTAAGTATTTTTAGCCCCTTCATTGTTCGCGGTAATTAGTGCAGCCTGAACAGCGGCGAAAATGAATGAGCACCGCAAGGGTCCATTCAAATTTGTCAATGCCACCCTTAGCACACACAGAGAGAGTGAGCGAGAGAGTGAGAGCGAGAGAGCGACCGAGAGAGCGAGCGAGAGAGCGACAGAGCGAGCGAGAGGCGAGCGAGAGAGCGAGCGAGAAGCGAGCGAGAGAGCGAGCGAGAGAGCGAGCGAGAGNGCGAGCGAGAGAGCGAGCGAGAGAGCGAGCGAGAGAGCGAGCGAGAGAGCGAGCGAGAGAGCGAGCGAGAGAGCGAGCGAGCGAGCGAGAGAGCGAGCGAGAGAGCGAGCGAGAGAGCGAGCGAGAGAGCGAGCGAGAGAGCGAGCGAGAGAGCGAGCGAGAGAGCGAGCGAGAGAGCGAGCGAGAGAGCGAGCGAGAGAGCGAGCGAGAGAGCGAGCGAGAGAGCGACGAGAGAGCGAGCGAGAGAGCGAGCGAGAGAGCGAGCGAGAGAGCGAGCGAGAGAGCGAGCGAGAGAGCGAGCGAGAGAGCGAGCGAGAGAGCGAGCGAGAGAGCGAGCGAGAGAGCGAGCGAGAGAGCGAGCGAGAGAGCGAGCGAGAGAGCGAGCGAGAGAGCGAGCGAGAGAGCGAGAGAGCGAGAGAGCGAGAGAGCGAGCGAGAGAGCGAGAGGGCGAGCGAGAGGGCGAGCGAGAGAGCGAGCGAGCGAGCGAGCGAGAGGGCGAGCGAGAGGGCGAGCGAGCGAGCGAGAGAGCGAGAGGGCGAGCGAGAGGGCGAGCGAGAGGGCGAGCGAGAGGNCGAGCGAGAGAGCGAGAGAGAGCGAGAGAGCGAGCGAGAGGTGGGGGTTTACATAAAGCAAAGTAAAAAAAATACGAAATGATGAACGAAGCAAAGTGCCGACTACGCCGAGCATCTTCTTGTTTCCACTGATCGTAAAAAAAAAAGAGGGAACGAGAGAGGGGGGAGAGAATGAGATGGAGAGAGCGAGGAAGAGACAGAATGAGAGAGGGGCGAGAAAAAGAATGAGTGAAAGAGCCAGAGAACGAGATAGCGGGAGAAAGAATGAGAGAAAGTGCGAGAGTGAGAACGAAAGAGGGGGGGGGAGAGAATGAGATGAGGAGAGCGAGCCATAGACAGAATGAGAAAGAGCGAGAGAGTGAAGGCGAGAAAGAAAACTAAATATTTTTAAAACCACTTTTATTGCTGCCAGCAGCAGCAGCAACAGTGGAGCCGATTTCGACACGAAACACAAAGTCGCGAGTATCAAAATAACACAAACACATGAAGAAGAAAATAAGTATAACCCGTAAAAACAAAGTTTTNCACTCTAAATCCTTTATATGCGTGGCGGCTAGAGTCCTCTCGTCCTCTGGCTTGAGATGGCTGCCACCTATGGGTCAGATGATTGTCTGCCACCATTAAGCAATTGGTAATTAAATATTTGTTTTCCCTAAACAGTGTAAAATTTGGGAATTTTTTTTTCACGAACAATAATTGTCTCGCACAACGAGTCTGTGTAGCAAAATGTCAGCTCGATTGGATCACGGGAAGTGGGTTAAAAAACGACCGAAAGGTTTGCACGGTCGTAAGCAAGCAAGCAAGCACGCAAGCACTCCCAACACAAAGACGTCACGTGGTGCTGCTCGCGCTCGCCATGCCCGACGAGCGACCACGTGATAAAGTCACGTGGTGGTGACGTCATCGCGCAGGCCACGCCCCACAAGCGAGCACGTGACAAGGGACAAGGAGGGTGACGTTCACGTCGGTAAAGAGGCCTTTTCCGGCTCCCCAGCTTCCGAAGAAGAAGACGCGGGGCGCTGTCCAGAGGTCGCAACTGGGTACCGATACCCGGCTACCCGTACCGGCCTGGTACGGGTACGGGTAGCCGTTTGCGACCCTGGTGCAGCCGGGTACGGGTAGGCCGTGAGTCACTGGTGAGTAGCCGTTTGTCACTCATTTCGGGTAGGGTACGGGTACCCGTACCCGGCCGGGTACGGGTAGCCGTTTGCGACCCTGGTGCAGCCGGGTACGGGTAGCCGGGTATCGGGTAGGGTACGGGTACCTATTTCCGACCCTGGTGCGGCCGGGTACGGGTACGGGTAAGGAATCGAAACCCGTTTGCGACCTCTGGCGCTGTCACCGGCGTGTGAGCGGTGCGTGGCCTGCTCCAGCCGCGTCTTGAGCAGGCCCCTCAACACTGGGACGGTTTTTGAACTCCCCCCCCCCCTCGTCACACGGCGTCACAAAAAGTCAGACCCGCCCCCTCAAATGTGACGTCACTAAGCTCTGCCCCCCCCCCCCAAAATAAACTGTTGTCGTTGTAGTGCGTATTTAATGTGGCGCTGCTGCACTCTGATGTTGTAGGAGAAAACATTTATTACAAAGTCTTAAGTAGAACGTGTTGTCTATATTTATTTAAAGTTGCGGCATTTTGATGTGACGTCACATTTCTCACCCCCCCCCCCTCGTCACACATCGTCACAAATGTCTGTGTAGTGTATAGTGTAGTGTATAGTGTAGTGTATTGTGTAGTGTGTAGTGTATAGTGTAGTGTGTAGTGTAGTGTGTAGTGTAGTGTAGTGTATAGTGTAGTGTATAGTGTCGTGTATTGTGTAGTGTATAGCGTAGTGTATCATCATCCATCATCATGGCTTGGCTTCGCGAACGAAGATCTAGGAAGGACATCCACGTCTTCTGCAGGCACGCTGGTGGCTGAAGAGGCCTATGCGGGACAGGCAGGTCCTGCACAACAGCTGCAAGTATAGGTCTCATCTGGGATGGGTGCTGAGGGATCATGGTTCTTCCTCCTTCTCCTTTTGTCCTCCATACGGGCCCTGCGGGTATCTTCGAAGAAGGAGGTGGCCTGGTGGACTGTGTGCCGCCAGGAGTTGCGATCAGCTGCTTGTGTTGCCCACTGACGGTGATCGATGCAGCAAGCAGTGAGGGACTTCTTCAGGGAGTCTTTGTATCGCTTTCGTGGTGCCCCTATGTCGCGATGGCCAGAGGACAGTTCCCCATACAGCACAATCTTAGGCAAGCGGTGGTTCTCCATCCTGGCGATGTGCCCTGCCCAACGAAGCTGTGTCTTGAGGACCATGGCCTCGATGCTGATGACCTTCGCTGACTTGAGGACTTCAGTGTTGGCGACGAAGTCACTCCAGTGAATATTGAAGATTGTGCGGAGGCAGCGCTGATGGAAACGCTCGAGGAGACTCAGGTGACGACGGTACGTGACCCATGACTCAGCGCCATACAGGAGAGTGGTCAGCACAACAGCTTTGTAGACGTTGACCTTTGTGGCTCTTTTAAGGTTTCTGTTGTTCCAGACACGTTTATATAGTCTGCCAAATGCACTGTTTGCCTTGGCCAGCCTGTTGTCGACTTCGTTGTCGATCTTGGCGTCAGACGAGATGACGCACCCCAAGTAGCTGAACTGGTGGACAGCTTTCAGTTCTGTTTGTTCAATGAAGATGCTTGGTGGATGGTGCTCCTCCTGGGTGCGGACTGATGAAGAACTTCAGTCTTCCTCAGGCTGACTTCAAGGCCGAAGATCTGAGCTGTTTTCGCGAAACAGGACGTAATTCGCTGCATAGCTGCCTCTGTATGAGCAAGGAGGGCGGCATCGTCAGCAAAAAGCAGCTCCCTAATCAGTTGCTCCATGGTCTTTGTGTGGGCCTGCAAACGCCTCAGGTTGAACACGCTCCCGTCGAGACGAAAACGGATGTATACGCCATCAGCGTCGTCGAGGTCCTCTGTGACCTGCTGGAGCATCATGCTGAACAAAATGGTGAACAGCGTGGGAGCAAGAACACAGCCCTGTTTCACGCCGTTTGCAATAGGAAGGGCTGCGACAGATTGTTGCTATGTCTGACTTGTCCAAGCTGGTCTTCATGAAGCTGGACGATCATGGTGAGGAACTTCGGTGGGCAGCCTAGCTTGTCCAGGATTTTCCAAAGTCCCTGCCTGCTCACGGTGTCAAACGCTTTTGTCAGGTCCACAAAGGTGACGTACAGTGCTTTGTTTTGCTCCCGGCACTTTTCCTGAATCTGCCTCAGGACAAACACCATGTCTGTGGTTCCCCGGTTGGCTCTAAAGCCACACTGGGTCTCTGGGAGTGATCTTCAGCTATTGCGGGTACCAGTCTATTCAGCAGTACTCTTGCGAGGATTTTGCCGGCGACGGACAGAAGTGTTATGCCACGATAATTGGAACAGTCTGATTTCTCCCCTTTGTTCTTGTACAGGGTGATGATGACTGCATCTTTGAGATCTTGAGGGAGTTTACCCTGCTCCCAGCAGCAGACGAAGAATTCATGGAGTTTGGTGTGCAATGCTGGGCCTCCGTTCTTCCATACTTCAGGAGGGATGCCATCGACTCCTGCAGCTTTACCACTCTTCAGCTGTTTAATGCTTCCTCAGTCTCTTGTAATGTTGGTGCCACATCCAGTTCGGTTTTCACTGGTTGTTGTGGGATGCGGTCAATCGCTGGTTCTTGGACTGAGCGGCTAGCATTGAAGAGCGTGTAGAAGTGCTCAGACCAGCGGTTCAGGATTGAGTCCTTTTCAGTGAGCAGTTTGTTCCCGTCTGCACTCCGCAGGGGCTCAGGATTTGGTACGAGGGGCCATATACCGCTTTTAGGGCTTCGTAGAATCCCCTGTAGTCGCCAGTATCAGCGCAAACCTGAGTTTTTACTGCGAGGTTGGTCCACCACTCGTTCTGAATCTCTCGAAGCTTGCGCTGGATGTGCTGCATTCCAGGCGGAAGGCTGCTTTTTGTGCGGGCAGGATGGTCGGGCCAGGTGGGCCTGGTGTGCTGATCTCTTCTTGACAGCAGCTCCTGGACTTCTAAGTTGTTCTCATCGAACCAATCTCTGTTTTTCTTCGTGGAGAATCCGAGGGTATCTTCAGATGTTTGCAGAACAACAGTTTTGATGCGGTCCCACAGCACTTCAGGAATCGGAGGCGAGTCTCCTAGGCAGCTCGGTTCCTCTAGCCTAGATCGTAGGCTTTTCTGGAAAGCTGCTTTGACCACGGCAGACTGAAGGCTGCAGACTTTGAGCTTCTTCCTCGGGGCGCCACCGTTTCTTGGTCTGGGTTTAAAGTGAAAGCTGACTTTGCAGCGGACAAGACGGTGGTCTGTGTGACACTCGGCGCTGGGCATTACCCTGGTGTGAAAGACATCTTTTAGGTCACGCTGGCGCACAAGGATGTAGTCTATGAGATGCCAATGTTTGACCGAGGGTGCATCCAGGTTGTTTTCAGACTGTCTTTCTGCTGGAAGATGGTGTTGGGAATGGAAAGCTGCTGTTCCGCACAGAGTTCAAGTAACAAGCGTCCATTGTCGTTGCAGCTGCCCACACCGTGCCTTCCAAGTACGCCTTTCCAGGTTTCCGAGTCTCTGCCCACTCTGGCGTTGAAGTCGCCAAGGATGACAATCTTGTCGTCAGCGTAGTGTATAGTGTAGTGTATAGTGTAGTGTATCGTGTAGTGTATAATGTAGTATATAGTGTAGTGTATAGTGTAGTGTATAGTGTATCGTAGTGTAGTGTATAGTGTGTAGTAGTGTAGTGTATAGTGTAGTGTAGTGTGTGTAGTGTAGTGTATAGTGTAGTGTATCGTGTAGTGTATAGTGTAGTGTATAATGTAGTGTATAGTGTAGTGTAGTAGTGTAGTGTATAGTGTAGTGTAAAGTGCAGTGTATCGTGTAGTGTATCGTGTAGTGTAGTAGTGTAGTGTATAGTGTATAGTAGTGTAGTGTATAGTGTATAGTGTAGTGTAGTAGTGTAGTGTATAGTGTAGTGTAGTAGTGTATAGTGTAGTGTATAGTGCAGTGTGTCGTGTAGTGTATCGTGTAGTGTAGTAGTGTAGTGTATAGTGTAGTGTAGTAGTAGTGTAGTGTATAGTGTAGTGTAGTAGTGTAGTGTATAGTGTAGTGTATCGTGTAGTGTATAGAGTAGTGTATAGTGTAGTGTATAGTGTAGTGTATAGTGCAGTAGTATATAGTGTAGTAGTGTATAATTTAGTGTATCGTGTAGTGTATAGTAGTGTAGTGTATAGTGTAGTAATATATAGTGTAGTGTATAGTGTAGTGTATAGTGTAGTAGTATATAGTGTAGTGTATAGTATAGTGTATAGTGTAGTGTAGTGTATAGTCTAGTGCATAGTATAGTGTGTAGTAGTGTATAGTGTAGTGTATAGTGTAGTGTATCGTGTAGTGTATAGTGTAGTGTGTAGTGTATCGTGTAGTGTATAGTGTAGTGTATAGTGTAGTGTGTAGTGTAGTGTATGTGTAGTGTATCGTGTAGTGTGTAGTGTGTAGTGTAGTGTATAGTGTAGTGTAGTGTATATGTGTGTAGTGTTGTGTAGTGTAGTGTGTGTAGTGTAGTGTGTAGTGTATAGTGTAGTGTAGTGTGTAGTGTAGTGTATCATGTAGTGTATAGTGTAGTAGTATATAGTGTAGTAATGTATAGTGTAGTAGTGTATAGTGTAGTGTATAGTGCAGTGTATAGTGTAGTGTGTAGTAGTGTAGTGTATAGTGTAGTGTATAGTGTAGTGTATTGTGTAGTGTATCGTGTAGTGTATAGTGTAGTGTATAGTGTAGTGTAGTAGTGTATAGTGTAGTGTATCGTGTAGTGTATAGTGTAGTCTATCGTGTAGTGTATAGTGTAGTATATAGTGTGTAGTAGTGTAGTGTATAGTGTAGTGTATAGTGTAGTGTATCGTGTAGTGTATAGTGTATTGTAGTGTATAGTGTAGTCTACGTGTAAGTGTATAGTGTAGTGTATAGTGTATGTGTAGTGTATAGTGTGTGTATCGTGTAGTGTATAGTGTAATGTATAGTGTAGTGTATAGTAGTGTAGTGTATGTGTAGTGTATAATGTAGTTATAGTGTAGTTTATAGTGTGTGTGTGTAGTGTATAGTGTAGTGTATCGTTAGTGTATTGTGTAGTGTATAGTGTGTGTATAGTGTAGTGTATAGTATAGTGTATCGTGTAGTGTATAGTGTAGTGTATCGTTTAGTGTATAGTGTAGTGTATCGTGTAGTGTATAGTGTAGTGTATCGTGTAGTGTATAGTGTAGTGTATAGTGTAGTGTATAGTGTAGTGTGTGTAGTGTAGTGTAGTGCAGAGTATAGTGCAGAGTGTATAGTGTGTGTATAGTGTAATGTGTGTGTAGTGTGTAGTGTATAGTAGTGTATAGTGTATAGTGTAGTGTAGTGTATAGTGTAGTGTATGTGTAGTGTGTAGTATAGTGTGTAGTGTAGGGTATGTGTATTGTATAGTGTAGTGTATAGTGTAGTGTATAGTAGTAAAGTGTAGTGTATAGTCATTTAGTGTATAAGTGTGTAGTGTATAGTAGTATATAGTGTAGTGGATTGTAGTGTGGTGTATGTAGTGTAGTGTAAGTGTAGTTTATAGAGATTATAGTGTAGGGTATAATGTAGTGTATAGTGTAATGTATCGTAGTCCATAGTGTAGTTGTAGTACTGTATAGCCGTGTGTGTAATTGTATAGTGTAGTGTATAGTATTAAAGTGTATGTAGTGAACATATTCTTTTTAGTTAGAGTTCTTGTATAGCCCGCAAATGTGTTCGTTGAGTAGTGTGTTTTGGAAAATACATTTCACGATTGCTAATTGTGTCGATTATATTCAGAATTTGTGAGACATGTTACTAATTTTCGTGAAGGACTTAGTGATTAAGGTGAATTGGCTCCTTATATTATGCTGTGTGCTCTTTTGAAATCCTTTATATTAAGTTCGCTTGCTTGCTTAGGACCGTGCACATTTTTCGGTCGTTTTTTAACCCACTTCCCGTGATCCAATCGAGCTGACATTTTGCACACAGACTCGTTGTTCGAGACAATTAATGTTCGTGAATTTTTTTTAAAAATTTTCACTATTAGGACAAAAATATTATATGTAATTACTGCTTAATGGTGTCATCACTGACCAAGGTGGCAGCCTCTCAAAGCGAGGACGAGAACTCTAGCCGCCACGCAATAAAGGATTTAGAGTGAAAAACTTTGTTTTTACGGGTTAATTTTTAAATCCTTTATATTAAGTTCGCTTGCTTGCTTACGACCGTGCAAATCTTTCGGTCGTTTTTTAACCCACTTCCCGTGATCCAATCGAGCTGACATTTTCCACACAGACTCGTTGTGCGTGACAATTAATGTTCGTGAAAAATTTTGGAATTTTTTTACACTTTTTAGGACAAAAATATTATATTTAATTACCAATTGCTTAATGGTGCAATGCATTCATATGACCCATAGGTGGCAGCCATCTCAAGCCAGAGGACGAGAGGACTCTAGCCGCCACGCATATAAAGGATTTATAGTGAAAAACTTTGTTTTACCGGTCAAACTTATTTACAATAATTACGCTTTGTGGCAGAGATGACTTAAAGTGACTTAATGTGATGAGTTACTCTCAGAGCGTGCTACTACCTTAATGGATGATTTCGATTGCAGAAGTACTTGAAACCAAAATAAGACTAAGTTTTACCCTTTCTGGCAAAAATACAGAAGTTGAGATGTTCAGACACCAAACAGAACCCTCTTGCAAGGAATCACGTTGCTACATTAACCACACACAGACCACTTGGGGTGAATATGCAAACGTGGGCTCTGATACTATAATATTTATATGATGCATATTGATTTGAAGCTTTCGTGACTGCAGGGATCAATACTCTTTGGTTCTTTCGGTAAAGTCACGTGGGTAGAAAATAAAATAGATCACGACGTTTTGGGCGCAACACAAGCGTCCGTCAGCAGTGTAGTATATAGTGTAGGGTATAGTGTAGTGTGTAGTGTATAGTGTCGTGTGTAATGTAGGGTATAGTGTAGTGTATAGTGTAGTGTATAGTGTAGGGTATAGTGTAGTGTGTAGTGTATAGTGTAGTGTGTAGTGTAGGGTATAGTGTAGTGTATAGTGTAGTGTATCGTGTAGTGTATAGTGTAGTATATGGTGTAGTGTATATTGTAGTGTATGGTGTAGTGTATAGTGTAGTGTATCGTGTAGTGTATAGTGTAGTATATGGTGTAGTGTATCGTGTAGTGTATAGTGTAGTGTATGGTGTACTGCATGGTGTAGTGTATAGTGTAATGTATGGTGTAGTGTATAGTAGTGTAGTGTATAGTGTAGTGTATAGTGTACTGTATAGTGTGTAGTGTATAGTGTAGTGTATAGTAGTGTAGTATATCGTGTAGTATATAATAGTGTAGAAGAACCACTGCTGCAGTGAGTGTGTGGAGGGGTGGGGAGTGGTGGCACAGCGGTTAGCGCACTGCGCTGAGTTGAACCTCCCGGTTCTGGTGTTCTGAGTTCGATCCCAGGCCACGGCGAACCTTCAGGGTCTCCACGCTGGCTAGGAGGTGTTCCCGCCCGCGCCTGGCACGCAGGAGGTCGTGGGTTCGATCCCGGACCCCTGACGCCGCCTGCTGCTGCTGCTGCTGTGTATTTGGAGTTCGCGGAGATGGAGCCGAACCCGAGGAGATGGAGTAGAACTAGAGATGGAGTAGAACTAGAGATGGAGTGGAACCAGAGACGGAGTCAAACCTCGCTCCCTCGGGGTGCAAGTCCAGAGCGGAGGGAGATCCCCTCCCCCNTCGTCCCCCTCCCCCCTTGCCCCCCCTCCCCCTGCCCCCTCCCCCTAGCCCCCCCCCCNTTGCCCCCCTCCCCCTTGCCCCCTCCCCATCCCCCTCCCCCNTTCCCCCCTCCCCCATGCCCCCTCCCCCCTTGTCCCCCTTGCCCCCCCACCCCTTGCCCCCCTCCCCCTGCCCCCCCTCCCCCTTGCCCCCTCCCCTTGCCCCCCTCCCCTCTCCCCCTTGTCCCCCGCTCCCTCGCCCCCTCCCCCTTCCCCTGCCCCCCTCCCCCTTCCCCCTCCCCCTCACCCCCTCCCCTCTTGCCCCCCCTCACCCCCCCCCCCACCTACACGGCAGCGCTGCATCACTAAGAACCTCGTGCACGATTTGACGCAATCGGCGCAAAGTGTCACTCGCGCGGCGTGGGCAGAATGAGAGTCCCAGACGTTGACTCTCTCTCTCCTCACCATCATCATCACGGTGGCTAGGAGATGTTAGCTACCTCGCCTGGTGTGCAGGAGGTCGTGGGTTCGATCCCGACCCTGACGATGCCTGCTGCTGTATATTTGGAGTTTGCGTTTCTCTCATCATCATCACGGTGACTAGGAGATGTTAACTACCTCGCCTGGTACGAGAATGAGAGTCTCAGACATTGACTTGTCGTGACACAGAGCTGAGCGCGACACGTGTCTCTCTCTCTCTCTCATCACCATCATCATCACGGTGACTAGGAGATGTTGACTACCTCGCCTGGTCTACAGGAGGTCGTGGGTTCGATCCCGACCCTGACGATGCCTGCTGCTGTATATTTGGAGTTTGCGTTTCTCTCAATCATCATCATCACGGTGGCTAGGAGATGTTAACTACCTCGCCTGGTGATGGTGGTGATGGTGGTGATGGTGGTGATGGTGGTGATGGTGGGGATGATAGTGGTGATGGTGGTGGTGATGGTGGCGGTGGTGATGGTGGTGATGGTGGTGATGGCGGTGATGGTGGTGGTGATGATGGTGGTGGTGATGGTGGAGGTGGTGGCGGTAGTGATGGTGGTAGTGATGGTGATGGTGGTAGTGATGGTGGAGGTGATGGTGGTGGCGGTGGAGGTGATGGTGGTGGTGATGGTGGTAGTGATGGTGATGGTGGAGTGATGGTGGTGGTGATGGTGGAGGTGATGGTGGTGGTGATGGTGGAGGTGATGGTGGCGGTGGAGGTGTTGGTGGTCGTGGTGGTGAATTCTCTAAATCCGTGCCGCGTGCGTCATTGCCACAATAACTGCCTTCAATATTGATGGGTGGGGGGGTTGGAGGGGGCGGGTGGAGGGTGGGGGGAGTGTGGGGGGGCGTGGTGGAAGGTGGGGGTGGAGGGTGGGAGGGGTGGAAGGTGGGGGTGGAGGGTGGGAGGGGTGGTGGGTGTGGGGGTGGAGAGTAGAGGGTGGGTGAAGGGAGGGTGAGGGTGGGGGGTGGAAGTGGGGGTGGAGGGTGGTGGAGGTGGGGGGTGGAGGGTGGGGGGTAGAGGGGCTGGAGTGTAGGGGAACTGGGGGGTGTAGATTGTGGTTCTGGAGGAGGCGGACGGGTGGGGGTGAGGGGCGTGGTGGAAGGTGGGGGTGGGGTGGAGGGTGGGGGGTGGTGGAGGGTGGGGGGTGGAAGGTGGGCGGTGGAGGGTGGTGGGTGGAAGGTGGGGGGGGGGGCTAGAGTGTGGGGGGGGGTGTAGATTGTGGTTCTGTAGGAGGCGGTGGGGGGTTTCAGCAATCCGAGTTGTGGTCTCGATGCGCCCCCTGCTGGTAGCGACTTCGTCACCACCCAACCGGGTCCGCAACTCAGTGGCTCACCACGTGCTCACCACTCGCTCACCACGTGCTCACCACGTGCTCACCACTCGCTCACCACGTGCTCACCACTCGCTCACCACGTGCTCACCACGTGCTCACCACGTGCTCACCACTCGCTCACCACGTGCTCACCACGNGCTCACCACTCGCTCACCACTCGCTCACCACGTGCTCACCGCTCACCACGCTCACCACTCGCTCACCACGTGCTCACCACTCGCTCACCACGTGCTCACCACGTGCTCACCACTCGCTCACCACGTGCTCACCACGTGCTCACCACTCGCTCACCACGTGCTCACCACGTGCTCACCACTCGCTCACCACGTGCTCACCACTCGCTCACCACGTGCTCACACTCGCTCACCACGTGCTCACCACTCGCTCACCACGTGCTCACCACTCGCTCACCACGTGCTCACCACGTGCTCACCACTCGCTCACCACGTGCTCACCACTCGCTCACCACGTGCTCACCACTCGCTCACCACGTGCTCACCACGTGCTCACCACGTGCTCACCACTCGCTCACCACGTGCTCACCACTCGCTCACCACGTGCTCACCACGTGCTCACCACGTGCTCACCACTCGCTCACCACTCGCTCACCACGTGCTCACCACTCGCTCACCACGTGCTCACCACTCGCTCACCACGTGCTCACGTGCTCACCACGTGCTCACCACGTGCTCACCACTCGCTCACCACGTGCTCACCACGTGCTCACCACTCGCTCACCACGTGCTCACCACTCCTCACCCGTGCTCACCACTCCTCACCCGTCTCACCCCCCCCACTCCCCCACGTGCTCACCACGCTCACCACGTGCTCACCACTCGCTCACCACGTGCTCACCACGTGCTCACCACGTGCTCACCACTCGCTCACCACTGCTCACCACGTGCTCACCACGTGCTCACCACTCGCTCACCACGTGCTCACCACGTGCTCACCACGTGCTCACCACTCGCTCACCACGTGCTCACCACTCGCTCACCACGTGCTCACCACTGCTCACCACGTGCTCACCACGTGCTCACCACTCGCTCACCACGTGCTCACCACGTGCTCACCACTCGCTCACCACTCGCTCACCACGTGCTCACCACGTGCTCACCACGTGCTCACCACTCGCTCACCACGTGCTCACCACTCGCTCACCACGTGCTCACCACTCGCTCACCACGTGCTCACCACGTGCTCACCACGTGCTCACCACTCGCTCACCACGTGCTCACCACGTGCTCACCACTCGCTCACCACGTGCTCACCACTCGCTCACCACGTGCTCACCACTCGCTCACCACGTGCTCACCACTCGCTCACCACGTGCTCACCACTCGCTCACCACGTGCTCACCACTCGCTCACCACGTGCTCACCACGTGCTCACCACTGCTCACCACGTGCTCACCACTCGCTCACCACGTGCTCACCACTCGCTCACCACGTGCTCACCACGTGCTCACCACTCGCTCACCACGTGCTCACCACGTGCTCACCACGTGCTCACCACGTGCTCACCACTCGCTCACCACGTGCTCACCACTCGCTCACCACGTGCTCACCACTCGCTCACCACGTGCTCACCACTCGCTCACCACGTGCTCACCACTCGCTCACCACGTGCTCACCACTCGCTCACCACGTGCTCACCACTCGCTCACCACGTGCTCACCACGTGCTCACCACTCGCTCACCACGTGCTCACCACTGCTCACCACGTGCTCACCACTCGCTCACCACGTGCTCACCACTGCTCACCACGTGCTCACCACGTGCTCACCACTCGCTCACCACGTGCTCACCACGTGCTCACCACGTGCTCACCACTCGCTCACCACGTGCTCACCACGTGCTCACCACTCGCTCACCACGTGCTCACCACTCGCTCACCACGTGCTCACCACTCGCTCACCACCTGCTCACCACGTGCTCACCACTCGCTCACCACTCGCTCACCACGTGCTCACCGCTCACCACGCTCACCACTCGCTCACCACGTGCTCACCACTCACCACGCTCACCACGTGCTCACCACTCGCTCACCACGTGCTCACCACTGCTCACCACTCGCTCACCACGTGCTCACCACTGCTCACCACCTCCCACTCGCTCACCACCCTCACCACGTGCTCACCACTCGCTCACCACGTGCTCACCACTCGCTCACCACGTGCTCACCACTCGCTCACCACGTGCTCACCACTCGCTCACCACGTGCTCACCACGTGCTCACCACTCGCTCACCACGTGCTCACCACTCGCTCACCACGTGCTCACCACTCGCTCACCACGTGCTCACCACTCGCTCACCACGTGCTCACCACGTGCTCACCACGTGCTCACCACTCGCTCACCACGTGCTCACCACTCGCTCCCACGTGCTCACCACTCGCTCACCACGTGCTCACCACTCGCTCACCACGTGCTCACCACTNGCTCACCACGCTCACCACTCGCTCACCACGTGCTCACCACTGCTTCACCACGCTCACCACTCGCTCACCAACCACTCGCTCACCACGTGCTCACCGCTCACCACGCTCACCACTCGCTCACCACGTGCTCACCACGCCACCACGTGCTCACCACTCCTCACCACGTGCTCACCACGTGCTCACCACGTGCTCACCACGTGCTCACCACTCGCTCACCACGTGCTCCCCACCCGCTCACCACGTGCTCACCACTCGCTCACCACGTGCTCACCACTCGCTCACCACGTGCTCACCACGTGCTCACCACGTGCTCACCACTCGCTCACCACGTGCTCACCACGTGCTCACCACGTGCTCACCACTCGCTCACCACGTGCTCACCACGTGCTCACCACGTGCTCACCACTCGCTCACCACGTGCTCACCCCCTGCTCACCACGTGCTCACCACGTGCTCACCACTCGCTCACCACGTGCTCACCACGTGCTCACCACTGCAACTTCCTTCAGTCGTCATTCTTGCAGCAGCAGTAGCAGTAGTAGCAGTAGTAGCAGCAGCAGCAGTAGTAGCANCAGTAGTAGTAGCAGCAGTAGTAGCAGCAGCAGTAGTAGCAGCAGTAGTAGCAGCAGTAGTAGTAGCAGTAGCAGCAGCAGTAGTAGCAGCAGCAGTAGTAGCAGCAGTAGTAGTAGTAGCAGCAGTAGCAGCAGTAGCAACAGTAGTAGCAGCAGCAGCAGCAGTAGCAACAGTAGTAACAGCAGCAGCAGTAGTAGCAGCAGTAGTAGTAGTAGCAGCAGTAGCAGCAGTAGCAACAGTAGCAGCAGTAGCAACAGTAGTAGCAGCAGCAGTAGCAGCAGCAGTAGTAGTAGCAGCAGTAGCAGCAGCAGCGGCTTTGGGATCAGCCGTCGAACAAAGAACGGTGGTCACTGCATCGCGATGCGCTTTCAGCTGCTGTATATACACTACACTATACACTACACTATACACTACACTATACACTACACTATACACTACACTACACTACACTATACACTACACTATACACTACACTATACACTACACTATACACTACTATACACTACACTATACACTATACACACTACAATATACACTACACTATACACTACACTACACACTACACACACTACACTATACACTACACTATACACTATACACTACTATAACACTACACTATACACTACACTAACATACACTACACTATACACTACACTACACTACACACTATATACACTACACACTACACTACANTACACTACAATACTACACTACACACTNCAACACTACACTATACACTACACACTACACTACACTACACTATACACTATACACTACACTATACANTATACACTACACTATACACTACACACACTACACTACACACTACACTATACACTACACTACACACTACTATACACTACACTACTATACACTACACACTACATTACACACTACACTACACACTACACTATACACTACACGATACACTACACTATACGTCACGTGTCTCAGACGTCATGTGTCGTCTCAGGTGTCACGTGACGTCTCAGGCGTCACCACGTGTCGTCGCAGGCGCCTTTGACGTCCTTCTCGACCGCGAGTTAAACGAAGTTGTTCATAAAAAAAAAAACATTGGGACGCTGTCTTTCCGACAGACCTGTTCTTCACCTGAGGACGGCTGCTTGCGTTGTGGCCGAAACGTCGTGAGAATTTATTATGTTTTATTTTTATTATTGTATTATTTCCCTTCTACGTGACATTACGAAATAACCAAGAAGATGAATCCATGCAGTCACGAAAGCTTTAAATCGAAAAATAAAAAACCGTTGTTTTTAAATCAAACTTTTTAATGAGTTTTTTTCGCTTATTCTTTTTTACTCACGCACAGAGAAGAGCGCCAANGGTTTTCCCCAGAGCCCCCGTGAGGCGATTTGGCCGCGTGATCTACGAAATCGCTCACTTACCGTGGCCAGACACCAGACGGCGGTGTAACCCCAGCGTCGCCTTTGACGTGGAAGCGACTCACTGACAAGGGTGGCACAGCAGAGGTCGCAACCGGGTACCCGATACCCGTACCCTACCCGATACCCGGCTACCCGTACCCGGCCGGTACGGGTACCCGTTTGCGACCCTGGTGCGGCCGGGTACGGGTAGGCCGTGAGTCACTGGTGAGTCACCGTTTGTCACTCATTTCCCAACGTCTTGTCTCTTCTCACAGTTCAAGTTGCTAGAATCAACCCACCCGCGCCTGCAACATGGCTTCATCCCAGAGGTCGCAATCAGGTACCCGATACCCGTTTGCGACCCTGGTGCGGCCGGTACGGGTACGGGTAAGGAATCAAAACCCGTTTGCGACCTCTGGAGTGGAGTCGGGTTTTTTACAATCGGGTTTAATTGTCTTTTTTAATATTAAACCCGATCAACTTAGATTGGGAGAAATCCGGTTTAATTGGTTCTAATTGCAGAAGCGCACTCGCCAACTTCTCAACGATGGGCTTCATCCATTCCAAGCTCAGGAACTCACTGGCAGTGCCCACGATTGTGGAGGAGAAGCTCGTGTTCATCTTCTTGGTTCTTTCGATAAAGTAACGTAGAATGGAAATAATAAAATAAATAAAATAAAACATCATAAAATATCATTTTATTTATTATGTTTTATTTTATAATAAAATAATAAAATAAAACATACTAAAATATTTATTACTTTATTAGGTAAATTTTATTTTTTATTATTTCCCTTCTACGTGACTTTACCGAAAGAACCAAAGATGAATCCCTGCAGTCACGAAAGCTTTAAATCAAATTTAAGCTCGTGTTCATCAAGACCAATGCCCGCCGCATTCTCACTATCCGTGCCCGACGGCCCCTCCGAGTACGATAGCAGCACACAAGGAAGACTAAGCCTTGGCAGAGTTTCGTATTCATTAAACCAGGTTTTCAATTCCCGAAAGGGTTATTGTATTAAAGAAAAAAAAAAAACGATCCTGTGGAAAATTGGTTTTTACCCATCGACTCACATCACGGAAACAACTCAATGAGATTGTCTTGAATTTAGATTTAAAGCTTTCGTGACTGCAGTGATTCTTCTTCTTGGTTCTTTCGGTAAAGTCACGTAGAAGGGAAATAATAAAATAATAAAAATAAAACTAAAATATTTCGATTTAAAGCTTTCGTGACTGCAGGGATTCATCTTCTTGGTTCTTTCGGTAAAGTCACGTAGAAGGGAAATAATAAAATAATTCTCACGACGTTTCGGCCACAACGCAAGCAGCCGTCCTCAGGTGAAGACCAGGTCTGTCGGGGAGACAGCGTCTGAATGAAACACCCCAGGCTTGGAGCGACTATTTAAGCTGCTGGGTTGGAGGGGAAGAGCGCCTTGACAAAATAATTTGCATATCAAGAGGAATTTAGCTTATTTATGGGAAATGCAGATATGGGATTAGTCACCACTTGTGAAATGCGTAGGAGGTGGGCGGGGGGTTCAGAGTTTCGTATTCATTAAACCAGGTTTTAATTCCCCGAAATCGGGTTTAATTGTATTAAAGAAGAAAAAAAACGATACCTGCCGCTGGAAAATTCGGGGTTTTTCCACCCATGGGCTCACATCACGGAAACAACTCAAAGAGATTGTCTTGCTCGTTGGTTCTTTCGGTGAAGTCACGTAGAGTAGAAAAATAATCGATGCGACGTTTCGATCGCAACACAAGCAACCGTCATCAGGTGGGACAACCACAGCAAAAAAAAATTAACCCGAAAAACAAAGTTTTTCACTCTAAATCCTTTATATGCGTGGCGGCTAGAGTCCTCTCGTCCTCTGGCTTGAGATGGCTGCCACCTATGGGTCAGATGATTGTCTGCAGTATTAACAATTGGTAATTAAATATAATTTGTTTTCCCTAAACAGTGTAAAATTTGGAAAAAAATTCACGAACATTAATTGTCTCGCACAACGAGTCTGTGTGCAAAATGTCAGCTCGATTGGATCACGGGAAGTGGGTTAAAAAACGACCGAAAGGTTTGCACGGTCCTAAGCAAGCAAGCAAGCAAGCACGCAAGCAAGCAAGCGAACTTAATATAAAGGATTTAATAAAGGATTTAAAAACTGTTCAAGTCGGTTTTGTTAATCGAGATTTGAAGTTTTCGTGACTGCAGGGATCCATACCCTTTAGTTCTTTCGGTAAAGTCACGTGGGTGTAAATAAATAAATGAAAAAAATGAAAAAATTCGAGTTGTTTTTTCATTTATTTATTTTTTCCTACGTGACTTTACCGAAAAACAAAAAGTACGCGTTTTCTTATTTGATACTCTTAGGTTATTTTTTTTTTTACACCTGATGAAGGAAGCTTGTGTTGCCCCGAAACGTCGTGATTTATTGTTTTATTTCTATTATTATTTCTCTTATTTTATTATATTTTATTATTTACTTATTTCCCTACGTGACTTTACCGAAAAAACCTAAGAGTATGAATCCTTGCAGTCACGAAAGCTTCAAATCTAGAATTTCTTTTTTTTAATCCTTATATTAAGTTCACTTGCTTGCTTACGACCGTGCAAATCTTTCGGTCGTTTTTAACCCACTTCCCGTGATCCAATCGAGCTAACATTTTGCACACAGACTCGTTGTGCGTGACAATGCATTTCCAGAAAATCCAAAATTTTACACTTTTAGGGAATTAAAATTTAATTACCAATTGTTTAATGTTGCCAGACAATCATCTGACCCATAGGTGGCAGCCATCTCAAGGACGAGAGGACTCTAGCCGCCCCGATGCCACGCATATAAAGGATTTAGAGTGAAAAACTTTGTTTTTACGGGTTAATTTTACCAGTTGAATTAGCCCATCGCTGAGCCACTATCTCTAAATAATTATTTGTTTCAGAAGCTACCCTGGGCTAATCACAAACGATAACGGCTCAACAAAGTGGATCGTCGTCGTCATCATCATGTGTGAATGTAGAGCCGTAGCCAAACAACTCCCAAACGCGTGGTGACGTTGATTCTTAATGTGTGGAGCGGGGGAAATAGAGAAAAAATCCCGGACACAAAATCCACGCGACCACGGGGAGAGAGAGAGAAACAGACACAGAGAGAGAGACACCGCAAACTTCAGTATAAACTACTTTCTAAAATACTATTATCTTATCAGGTGTGTCCCCACTGATCGAAGGAGGGAGGGGGTTATTGTAATTATATAATTATATAATAATATAATTATATAAAAATATTANATAATTATATAATTATTATATAATAATTATATAATTAACGAGGGGTGGGTGACAGTAGCACGCCCGGCCGCCTTTGTCTCCCCAGTGGCGGTGGTCACACACCACAGCAGTTACTAGTTTGAGGCTGAGTCGACTAGGGGAGGCCCAGGAGCGGTTGAAATAATCGTCGAACTCGGGTTCGTAGCGCAGCGTAGCGCTACCCGCTACACTACACCGCGTGACGCTTCCACACGCGCGGGTCACGTGACAGATGTGACGTCACAGCTCACTTGCCGTGCAAAAATGTTATGCATTATTGAGCCCCCCCCCCCCCCCAACAAAAGTGTGTTTGTATAATGTGTGCATGGTGTACAGTCTGGAAAGTACCCACGTGGCAAATGTCCAGTTTGTTGCATGTCGGGAAGTACGCTAAACATTTTGAACAGACGCACATAATCACAACTTTGCCTATTTATAAGATTAGTAATCAGTTAATAAGTATGCGTTTTCCTCGATGAAGAATTGGAACTGTGAGTTGAACAATCTGTAGTGATATGAAGGGTACCGGCACTGCGGCACACGAGGGGGTGGGTGGCCAGCAAACCACGCCCGGCCGCCTTTGTCTCCCCATTTGAGGCTGAGTCGACCTAGGGGAGCCCCAGGCAATCGTCACCTGTGTTGGCCGTGAGCTGGGAGTCGAACTCGGGGTCATAGCCGGGTTGGTATTGCAGCGTAGCGCTAACCGCTGCACCACCACTCGCCCTCCAAANCTACAAAGGTACCCACCCACCAACCCACTCACCCACCAATCAACCCGCCAACCCACCCACCAACCAACCAACAAACCCACCCACCAACCCACCCACCCGCCAACCAACCACCCACCCACCGACCAAACAACCCACCCACCCACCAATCCACCCACCCAACAACCAACCACACCCACCCACCCACCAACCAACCAACCCACCCACCACCAATCCACCCACCCACCAACCTACCCACCCACCACCAACCCACCCACCCGCCAACCCAACCACCCACCCACCCGCCAACCCACCCACCAACCCACTAAACCACCCACCCACCCGCCAACCCACCCACCCACCAACCCACCCACCCACCCGCCAACCCACCCCCAACCCACCCACCCACCGACCAACCCACCCACCAACCTACCCACCCACCAACCCACCCATCCATCAACCCAACCACCAAACCACGTACCAACCCACCAACACACCCACCAAACCACCCACAAACCACCCACCAACCCACCAACCCACCCACCAACCCACCAACCCACCAACCTACCCACCAACCCACCCACCATCCCACCACCAATCCACCAACCCACCCACCAACATACCCACCACCAACCCACCCACCCAACAAACCACCNACCAACCCACCCACTCACCTTACAAACCACCCACCAACCCACCCACCCACCCGCTAAACCACCCACCAACCCACCCGCTAAACCACCCACCAACCACCCACCCACCTTACAAACCACCCACCAACCAACCCACCCACCCACCAACCCACCCACCAAACCACGTACCAACCCACCAAACCACCCACCAACTCACCCACCATTCCACCCACCAACCCACCAACACACCCACCAAACCACCCACCAACTCACCAACCATCCCACCCACCAAACCACCCACCAACCCACCAACACACCCACCAAACCACCCACCAACTCATCCACCATCCCACCCACCAAACCACCACCAACCCACCAACACACCCACCAAACCACCCACCATCCCACCACCAAACCACCCACCAACCCACCCACCATCCCACCCACCAACCCACATACCCACCCACCAACTCACCCACCAACCCACCCGCAAACCCACCAACCAACCCAACCACCCACCGACCAACCCACCAACCCACCGCCAACCCACCCACCAACCCACCCACCAACCACCCACCAACCCACCCGCCAACCCACCCACCATCCCACCACCAACCCACCCACCAACCCACCCACCATCATCCCACCCACCAACCCACCACCAACCACCCACCATCCACCCACCCACCAACCCACCCACCCAACAAAACACCCACCCACCAACCCACCCACCCACCCGATCGTGTGCCACAGTGCAGGCCCCTTCACAGGCGCTCGCTAACAGCACTTTCCCCAACAGTCCGTCAAGGCTATACTGGGGAGGGATCTTTGTCTTTGTACTGTGGCACGCTGATAATCTCTGTGGCTCACAATACCCCTTAGGCCAGCCGAGTCATGAATGCAGATTTCATTGATCGATTCGTCACACACACACACACGCAGATAAGCGCACGCAATTTTTGCAAATATATTTTTGTTTCTTTCACATAGCTTCATTTTTGCACACACACACACAGCCGATTTAAATAATAAAGCATTAATTATCTGTAGTATATGCTGCGGATTATGAAGATGATCTGCAGAGAAAGACTCAAAACCAGACCGATACGAGACCCCCTTCACCGATGAAGCCGCTCCGATTAAGAGGATGCACTCAATACAAGTCGCACAATCCTGGTCTCACAACAAATAGGGCCGTCCATAAATGACGTCACGAGATTTTGGACAATTTTGACTGCCCCCCTCCCCTCCCCCCATCGTCACACGGCGCCACAAAAAGTCACCCCCCCCTAAAGAAAATAAAACACGCTTCAAATCGCTTTAAACTATTGTCATTGTAGTGCGTATTTAATGTGGCGCTGCACTCTGATGTTGTAGGAGAAAACATTTATTAAAAAGTCTATTTAATTAAGTAGAACGTGTTGTCTGTATTTATTTAAAGTTTGCGCATTTTGATGTGACGTCACATTTCTCAAACGTCTGACCCGCCCCCCCCCAGGTGCGTGACGTCATTTATGGACGGCCCCAAAAACAAAGGTCGTCCCGGCGTGTAGCCTCTCACAGAGCGTCGGGGCAAGTGCTGTTCGCGAGTGATGAAGGCTACCGGCGCTGTGGCACACGAGGGGTGGTGGCCAGCACCACGCCCGGCCGCCTTTGTCTCCCCATTGCTCATGTTCTTGCACACCACACCAGCGAGTACTCATTTAAGGTCGAGTCGACCTAGGGGAGGAGGCCAAGGAAGCGGATCAGATATTCCCACACCAGATGTTAACTACCTCGCCTGGTACGCAGGAGGTCGTGGGTTCCATCCTGACCCTGATGCCTGCTGCTGTATATTTGGGTCTCTCTCTCTCATCATCATCATCAAGGTGACTAGGAGATGTTAACTACCTCGACTTGTACACAGGAGGTCGTGGGTTCCATTCTGATCCTGATGCCTGCTGCTGTATATTTGGGTCTCTCTCTCTCATCATCATCATCATCGGTGACTAGGAGATGTTAACTACCTCGCCTGGTGTACAGGAGGTCGTGGGTTCCATTCTGACCCTGATGCCTGCTGCTGCATTTGCGTCTCTCTCTTCATCATCATCAAGGTGACGAGATGTTAACTACCGCGCCTGGTACGCAGGAGGTCGTGGGTTCCATCCCGACCCTGATGCCTGCTGTGTATTTTGAGTCTGCGTCTCTCTCTCTCTCTCCATGGCCGCGTGGACTTTTCTCCCCGGTCCTCCGGTTTTCCCCTCCAGATTTAGAGTCAACGACATCGAGTATTTTTGCCTGCTATAAACTTCCACACGATGATGATGAGGATGATGATGAGGATGATGATGAGGATGATGATGATGATGATGAGGATGATGATGATGATGGTGATGATGATGATGATAGTGATGATGGTGATGATGATGATGATGGTGATGATGATGGTGATGATGATGATGAGGATGATGATGATGATGATGACGATGATGATGATAAGCCGACGTTTTGTTGAGCAGCTATCATTTTGTGAATGTGGCCAGGTCGCTTTAAATAAACGAGCTCATACAGAGTTCAGTGGTGGTGGCCTGACACCTGCTAAAATAAATATAATTTTTTTTATGGTTTATTAATGCTCTTTGGTTCTTTCGGTAAAGTCACGTGGTAGAATAATAATAACAGATCACGACGTTTCGATCGCAACGCAAGCGACCGCCATCAGGTGGGACAACCACAGCAAGAAAAAACTGCTGAAGTAGGCGAGAGATTTTCTTGCTGTGGTAAAAATTAATAAAATAAATTTTGGTTAAAAAATCATAAAATAAAATTTTATTTTAAAAACTAATTGTATTACATTTTTTACCAAAATTTTATTTTATTAAATGTTTTTACCTACGTGACTTTACCGAAAGAACCAAAGAGTATGGATTCCGGCAGTCACGAAAGCTTCATATCAAGATTTATACAGGTAGGAACAGCAGTTCCACACTGCCCACCAGGGATTATTTGTCTGTCGTGCATAGCCCCTCCCAAACACGTAGCACGCTCCCAGATTGGTTCAAGTGCGTCACGTGACCGCGAGCTTTCTGTCGTTCACGAATGCGCTGTCCAACCAGGTTCCTACCCGCCCGCTCCGCAGGAACGTGTTTAACGGTCGTGAGCGGGGAGTCGAACTCGGGTCGCCGCGGTGCGCTAACCACAGCACCCACCGCTCCCCACGATCCGACTCTCGCAAGAACCCCTGGTGCAGGGCACAGCACATTCTCGAAGCCTCCGCTTACTCTCCCCTCTCGCCCAACGCTGAAACTTTAACCGCAACAAACAACAAACAAACGACGACGAGGAGGAGGAAGAGGCAACCTCCTCAATAAAGCCACAAAATATGGACGAACAGTTATATATAATCTCTCTCTTTCTATATATATCCGTGATTGTCATAACTCGAAAGCTAAGCAGATTTTTGTTTAAAAAGCCTCGAAACAGCGGCGCCAGCGGCGTGCGTTAGCGGGGTCGGGGAAGGGGGTTTGCCACGAGACGTGACCGCAGGGCACCAGCAAACGCCACCATCGTCGCGTTGACCGGCGTGGGGAAGTATGGCCACAAATTGAGCCCCCCCCCNTTTATCTCCGCCCGCCCCACACCGCCCCAGAGACGTCGCGACCCTGCAACAGTTGAGGTGGGGGGCTCTCATCCAGCAGCGGAGTTGACGGGTGGACGATCGGCACGCACGCGCGTGGTTTAACAAGGGGGAATGTTGTATAGCACTGCCGACTTATCCCACCGTAGAGACGGCGAAGCGGATGTCCGGGCATCGGAGGAACGCGCGCGGACGCACGGCTCTGGTCCGAGAGCGCTGCGGGTGGGATGGGGTGGGGGGGGGGTTCGTGGATGTTGCGTTTCGAAATGCGCGTGGACCACAATGTCACCATCGCCACCATCGTAATCGCCATCATCGTAATCGCCATCATCATCGTAATTGCCATCATCATTGTCATCGCCATCGCCACCACCATCGCCAACATCATCATTGTCATCGCCATCATCACCATCATCATCGCCATCATCGCCATCACCACCACCCACGATGGGCGGACAGCAGCGATAGGCAGTCCACTGGCATGTGTCGTTGTTTCCACTTTCCTGTCCTGTAGTGCTCCGATATGCTCAAGTAGCGACCACATCATGGTCGTGTAGTGTATAGTGTATATTATATAGCAGTGTAGTGTATAGTGTATAATGTATTATATAGCAGTGTAGTGTATCGTGTATATTATATAGCAGTGTAGTGTATCGTGTAGCGCAGGGGTCCCAAGTGCCAGGCCACTGACTGGTACCGGTCCGTGGCCTGTTAGGAACCGGGCCGCACAGCAGCAGGAGGTGAGAGCGGTGAGTCCGTGCGTGCCCCCCCCCCCCCCCCCCCAATTGTTTTATTTACCACTTCCATCCGCGCCTCTTTCCCGCACTGCGCACTTCAGTCACAGTTTTGGTAAGCCCACAAGCTGCTGACCCCTAGTGGCCAAAATGAGTAGAAATCAAACGTCGCCGGAGAGCTTCGTTGAAAAGGGGGAAGATCCAATGATGAACAAATTGTCTTCCACAAAACCGGTCCCTGGTGCAAAAAATTTGGGGACCGCTGATATTGTAGTGTATAGCGTAGTGTATAATAGTATAGTGTAGTGTATAAGTTAGTGGATAGTAGTGTAGTTTATAGTCGGTGTATAATAATGTGGTGTGTAGTGATAGGGTAGTGCATAGAATTGATTAAAATAGTATAGTGCAAAATAGTGAAGTGTGTAATAGTGGTGTATAATACTGCAGTGTATAGTAGATGTGTATAGTGTAGTGTATATTAGTGTAGTATATAGTGTCGTGTATAAAGTGTAGTTATTCTAGTGTCGTGTATAACGGTGTAGTGTATAACACGAGTATATTATAGCGTAGTGTATAACAGTGTGGTGTACAATCGTGTAGTGTATAGTAGTGTAGCATCATCACTGTAGTAGTAGCAGCCGGTGTGTTCACTGCATTGGGTCCTTAGTTGTTTCCACTGCAGTGGCCACGATTTTGTACCGTCTCCTGCGATGTCGTCATCGTCATTGTCAAGCAATTCTGTGAAGGTCTTCTCTCTTAGTCCCTTCCATACCCCCCCGAATAACATCAACAACATTTTAATGTCGGTGTTGTTGTCCATAACGGGGGTCTACTTATAACTTAGGAATTTCAGAGTACGAACAAACCTGGACCGTATTGTTGAGTTGCGTGTTCACCGAAGTGGTAGCAACCGCTGTGGAACGGAACGGTGGGGCATCTACATCTGTAGAANGTGAACAACCAGTGGCATCTACATCTGCAGAACATGAAGAACCAGTGGCATCTGCAGACATTAAAAACCAGTGGCATCTACATCTACAGAACCAGTGGCATCCATCTGCAGAACGTGAAGAACCAGTGGCATCTACATCTAAAACGTGAAGAACCAGCGGCATCTACATCTGCAGAATGTAAAGAACCAGTGGCATCTACACTGCAGAACGTAAAAACCAGTGGCATCCACATCTGCGAACAAACCTGGCATCTACATCTGAGAACGTGAAGGACCAGTGGCATCTACATCTGCAGAACATGAAGAACGTGGCATCTATATCTGTAGAACGTGAAGAACCAGTGGCTTCTACATCTGTAGAACGTGAAGAAGCAGTGGCATCTGCAGAACATGAAGAACTAGTGGCATCTATATCTGTAGAACGTGAAGAACCAGCAGCATCTACATCTGCAGAACGTGAAGAACCAGTGGCATCTGCAGAACATGAAAACCAGTGGCATCTACATTTGCAGAACGTGAAGAACCAGTGGCATCTACATCTGCAGAACGTGTAGAACCAGTGACATCTACATCTGCAGAACGTGAAGAACCAGTGGCATCTACATCTGCAGAACGTGAAGAACCAGTGGAATCTACATCTACAGAACGTGAAGAACCAGTGGCATCTACATCTGTAAAACGTGAAGAACCAGTGGCATCTGCATCTGCAGAACGTGAATAACCAGTGGCATCTGCATCTGCAGAACGTGAAGAACCAGTGGCATCTACATCTACAGAACGTGAATAACCAGTGGCATCTGCATCTGCAGAACGTGAAGAACCAGTGGCATCTACAGAACATGAATAACCAGTGGCATCTACATCTACAGAACGTGAAGATCCAGCGGCATCTACATATACAGAACATGGAGAACCAGTGGCATCTACATCTGCAGAACGTGAATAACCAGTGGCATCTACATCTGCAGTACGTGAAGAACCAGTGGCATCTACATCTGCAGTACGTGAAGAACCAGTGGCATCTACATCTGCAGTACGTGAAGAACCAGTGGCATCTACATCTGCAGAACGTGAAGAACCAGTGGCATCTACATCTGCAGTACGTGAAGAACCAGTGGCATCTACATCTGCAGAACGTGAAGAACCAGCGGCATCTACATCTGCAGAACGTGAAAACCAGTGGCATCTACATCTGCAGAACGTGAAGATCCAGCGGCATCTACATATACAGAACATGGAGAACCAGTGGCATCTGCATCTGCAGAACGTGAATAACCAGTGGCATCTACATCTGCAGAACGTGAAGAACCAGCGGCATCTACATCTGCAGAACGTGAAGAACCAGTGGCAGCTACATCTGCAAACGTGAAGAACCAGTGGCATCTACATCTGCAGAACGTGAAGAACCAGCGGCATCTACATCTGCAGACCATGAAGAACCAGTGGCAGCTACATCTGCAGAACGTGAAGAACCAGTGGCATCTACATCTGCAGAACGTGAAGAACCAGCGGCATCTACAGCTGCAGACCATGAAGAACCAGTGGCATCTACATCTGCAGAACGTGAAGAACCAGCGGCATCAACATCTGCAAAACGTGAAAACCCGCGGCATCTACATCTGCAGAACGTGAAGACCAGCGCATCTACATCTGCAGAACATAAAGAACCAGTGCATCTACATCTGCAGAACGTGAAGGACCAGTGGCATCTACATCTGCAGAACATGGAGAACCAGTGCAATCTACATCTGCAGAACGTGAAGACCAGTGGCATCTAGATCTGCAGAACGTGAAGAACCAGCGGCATCTACATCTACAGGAGATTCTACAACTTTTAACGCCATTCGCCCGCGTTTAGTGTACACGCCGTACAACAAGTTTGGAATCGACAGGATTTGGGCCTCACGAACAAATTGACTTGCAAACACAAACCTCTGGAACCCAAGTCGTTCGTAAAGTAGAGGAGTCCCTGTACGTGTGTGTGCGTGTGTGTGTCTAAATCGCTCCAGTCACCGCCCGCATGCATGCAACATCATCACCATCATCATCAGGTCGTCTTCTTCTCCTACGTTGTAACCTCTTTCTTACTCCTACGTCGATTAACTCTTTGGGTCCAGCTCAAATGCAGCAGTAATCCTTCTGCGGCAATGACACTACGAGCGGCAACATCCTTGTCATTGGTAGTACGTTTTTACCCTTTCAACTGGTACAAAGCATCATGTTTGCAATAACCGCAACACAAGCAGTCAAAATGCAAAAAAAAGAAACGACTTGATAATGGAAATGATATGCCCCGTCCTTGACAGTGCATATCATTATTGCAAACATGATGCCTTTTATAAAGGTATCAGTTTTGTACCAGTTTAAAGGGTAAAAACCAACTACTATATTTTGCCACTGGTAAAGGAGGTCTCCTAGTGTAAATGCTTACCCCGAGCTCTCAATACTCTGATGCGCTGTTTTTTGAGTTGTACCATCTGGTCCAACACCAATGGAGACTAGGCTCTAAGAAAAGCTGTCTCGGGTGTGGACCAATCAACTTTAAGAACAGTGAATATCATTATCAGAGTTGTTTCTTTTTTGTTTGCATTTTGACTGCTTGTGTTGTGGTTACTGCAAACATGATGCCTTGTATAAAGGTGTCAGTTTTGTACCAGTTGAAAGGGTAAAAACCTACTACTATATTTTGCCACTGGTAAAGGAGATGTCTCATAGTGTAAATCCTTGTCGTTGACCGTCGTCTGTTGCAACGTCCAAGTCACGCAGGCGTGCACACAGCAGCTGCTGCTGAACGTTCTAAAGACGTTCGGTTTGGCCTCGTAGCCGACTCGCTCGCTTCTCCAGCTGCTGGCGAATCCTGCGGTCCGCCCCCGTTCCGCCTCCGAGATCGTCGCTCCTCCCGTTTCCGCCCCAACGTCAGCGTGGAAGTCGGGAGGCCGCTCTTCTCCGACGGACGCTTACGGTTCACGCACGCACCACAGAACGGCGCGCAGAAGCGGATGTCACAGAGCTGCGTCCGAGATGACTTTCCTTCTTCAAGTGACGCCCCGGTCCACGCGCAACGGCCCGCGGATCACCGAGCTGCATCTGAGATCCGCGCTTCTTTGAGCGATGCTTCGGGTCCACACGCAGAACGGTCCAACACGCAGAACGGCTCGCGGAAGCGGATATAACAGAGCTGCGTCTGAGATGGCTCCTTCTAAAAGTGACGCTGTGGTGCACGAAGAACGGACCGCAAAAGCAGATATCACAGAGTAACGTCTGAGATGGCTCCTTCTTCAAGTGTCGCTGTGGTGCACGAAGAACGGCCCGCAAAAGCAGATATCACAGAGTAACATCTGAGATGGCTCCTTCTTTAAGTGTCGCTGTGGTGCACGAAGAACGGCCAGCAAAAGCGGATATAACAGAGCTGCGTCTGAGATGGCTCCTTCTAAAAGTGACGCCTCCGGTCCACACAGCCAGGAGAGGAAAGCACCTCCCGACACGCTCTGCCGTATCTCGTCTCGCGCGGCAGGAGAGCCGACGCTCTTGTTAATGTTTTCATCCTCAGGAGGAGGAATTCAGCAAAATTTGAGCGCGGAACCAAATTGCCCGCGGTCGTCGCTGTTCCATTGCAGCCAGTGGTGACCGGCCTGAGACAACCAACTCACGATACCTGAGAACCCGGTTTAATCACAGCTTTAGTGCGAGTCTATGGGTCTCTGTGTGAGTCTATGGGTCTCTGTGTGAGTCTCTGGGTCTCTGTGTGAGTCTACGGGTCTCTGTGTGAGTCTACGGGTCTCTGTGTGAGTTTATGGGTCTCTGTGTGAGTCTATGGGTCTCTACATCAGTCTATGGGTCTCTGTGCGAGTCCATGGGTCTATCCGTGAGTCTATGGCTCTCTGAGTGAGTTTATAGGTCTCTGTGCGAGTCTATGGGTCTGTGCGTGAGTCTATGGTTCTCTGCGTGAGCCACCACAGCCACCACCACCACAACCGCCACCACCACCACAACCGCCACCACCACTAAAGGTCGACAGACGCAGGACAATGAACTCCAACTTCAGCGCTCCCGGCAGCATTTGCCCCCGGAAGGGGGGGGGCGGTAGGAGCAGTTGGGGTGGAGGGTGGGGGGGNATCTTCGCTTTCGTGACGTCACACGTCGCGTGACGTCACACGTAGATGCCGTCCGGGTTGGCGTAGTGGGGGTTCTGGAGGGCCCGCGGGTTCGAGGGAGGGCCGTGCGGCGGAGGGCGTCGCGGGGGCTCTGCGGCGTCACCTGGGGGGGGGTGGAGAGTGGGGGAGTGGGGGCGGGG